>JAPYYX010000056.1:0-152092 GCA_030522605.1 Cremastinae sp. B BG-2022a
GCATATTGATTCAAGAATAACATACTCGAAATTCAAGGTCATATAACATGACCTTGAACTATTACAATCGTAAAAAAATCATAAAAAACAAAACAGTCACATTCTTTTAAAAAAGTAATGGAAACTTCTCTGTAGTACCAAAAAGAGTTATGCAAAATTTCAAGATGATTTACCACCTAGAAGTCAAGGTATTTAACCCTCAATCCCTGAAGGGGGGTCGTTTTCGTCCGGTCCAAAATTGGTCAAAATGAATTAAATAATGATCTGCGTTTTTAAGATTCTTATTATTATATTTTGAATAATTTCTGAGCGTCAAATAAAAAAATTAACATTAATACAGAATAAATATCGTGTGGTGTGTAAATTCAACAAAAATATTGAAAAAACCGGTAAAAATGAATTATGAGTTTCTCGAAACTGTTGATACAGATTTATGACGCCTAGATAAAAATCTTTCCACCTAAAGGGATCGTAATAGCAGCAGAATCAACAATATTTGATAAGTTATTGATTAAGAGAAGCAAGGAAAAAAATAATTTCTAAAAAGTGAAAAATCTCCATGTTATTTAAATGGGAAAAGTATCGTCACTTAGGCAGGGTTAAACGACATCGGAGGGGCTGCTCTTTTTTTTAAAACATATTCCGTATCTTCGTCAATAAAAAAATTTTAAAACTGTTACGTCAAATCTGATATTTATATTTTGATATTGACAAGTTTTGCTGTCATTGGGAGCTTTCCAACAAGGCAACACAGAGAGACACTGTGTCGACACGGTGAGGCTCTGCCAGTGGTGCTGCTCTGCAACGCACATCGACACCGTGTCGCTTTCGGGCATCCGACACGGCTAAACACACGATTTCACTCTGTGTCGCACAGTGTCGTAGTTGGAACACCGATTTGAGTACACTGTCGTTCTGTGTCGTAGTTGGAAAGCTCCCATTGGTGCAAATTTCGGAATCGATCACAAATACCGATCGTGACACTTTGATGCGGACATCACAAATGACGATCTTGATACTTCCAATGAAAAAAAATTTATACTTATCGAATAAAAATAAATTCAGAATATCTCGGTAATGGCTGCATGGATTGGGATGAAACCGCTGCCATTCAAAAGAACAGAGTTTTTTTCTATAAATCAGGACCTTCAGACTTTGGGAATTGCTTCATTGATATTTTGAAATAAAAAATGTGGAACATCGGATTTATCCAATATCTTACTGTAAGTATATATAATATATAAATATATGGCAACGGTTCTTGACGATCTTGTAATTTTTTCTTTTTTTTTCATTACTTGGCGTCAAGCCACTGCCGTGTCTTTAGATTACGAATATTATACCCATACGTGAATACACGCGAGTCTGCGCTTGTAGACTTTTTATTCATTGAATAATAACGAAATTTCGAGCTGATCTTAGGTTATTGAAACATTCTTCTGTCTTTAGTCAACCACTGACATAAACATACGTACCTACGTCCACAAAAAATTTTTATCATTTCAACAAAAATGTATTTAATAATAATTGGAGTGGTCGTACTTGTAACTATTTTTGGATTAACGTACTCTCGATACTCGTGAGTGCTTTTTATTATCGTCGAGTAGAAGATTTACAATGTTACAAAATATTGTATTGAGCTTTTGATGTTGGATAAATTACCGAATTTATAAATATTTAGATTCAGATCTCGAGAAAACCAAAGAAACGGATCATCGATTATCAGACTACCTCATTTCTTGCCCGAAACGCCTCTCATTCGACATCCTCAAGGTGGAGTCGGGGGTGACAGTATCGTCGAAGTGCCACACTCCGATCTTCAGACAGAGGAGAGATCATACGATAAAGCTACAGAACCTATAATTTTTCATGCACCGGATAGATTATTCAGAGACAACAAATTTCATTTAGAAAGGAAACTTCTTGAGCAAAAAATTAAGGACGCAAATCAGTTAGGTGAATAAATTTATTTTAATAGGAAGTGCAAGATTGGTTAATTTTTTTGAAAACTTTCACAGGACTGTGCGCGGATTTCCTTTGGCCTCACGAATTACAGAAAAATCTGAACAAAGCTAACGATTTGCTCGGAAATCCATACACATCGAGTACTTCAGAAGATGAGACGCAATAAATAAAGAATTCTTTTTTCAATACGGAGAATTGGGTGTATTTATTTCCCCTCTAAAGTGTAGGGTGCTTCCGAATCTTTATCTTTACCAAATTTGTCCTAAAAGGAAAAAGCCAAAAAATGCCAAAACGGCGATCACCTGGTTTGGTTATAATATTATTTTACTCCAAAAAATTTAGGTAATCTCCAGACAGCTTCATCAAAATTTATTTGTTCCAGGAAAATGTCTAAATTCTAAGAAGCATTTCTAAATAGCAAAATTATCTATTTCAGGAAAAATAATTAAAGATTTTTTATAGTTATAAAATTAGCTCTATTTGTTTATATTTCAAAATTTAGTTCATTTTTCAACAGCTATATTTATTTTCCAAAATTCGTCTCAGAGAAAAAGCTGGAAAAAGAACATACAAAATTATGCAATTCAAATCGTTTCCTACTACAACAATAAGTTCCCTTTGTCAATTTATTTACGTATTGTATGTCACAACACACTCTGCAGTGCTCTCACATACATAAGATTCATCTCTGTGAAGATCCCTTGCTCATCCTTCAATTGTAGGGGAACCGGGAACCATTTCCCCCCACAATCGAAAACTTTTTGTAGCGGGAAAAGATACCCGTGTTTATTTCTTTACAGATGGCAGTTTCAGTAAAAAGCGGAAGTGAAGCGGATTCTCGATGAGTTTGTGTCGTGAGTCGGTGACAGAGAGAAAACCGTGCTTGTATTTATTTATTTCGTTAACCTCACTTAGTTGATTTGTTTTTATTTTCGTCGTAAACGTAGTAACTATTGAATACTATCACGCCTTGGCTGAAATCGTTGCAATCGAATACTACAATTAAAGGTTAATTGTAAAGATGGTTGGCGTGTGCAAATATTTTCAACAAGGGACGTGTCGGTATGGACAATATTGCCGATTCCAACACATAAACAATTTCGGTTAGTAATTAAAAAAAAGAACTTACTGATTTTGATAAATTTATTGAAGTAACGTTTCAAATAGAATAAAATTAATTGAAGAATCAAATTTGCAGGCAGTGCTACAAACAATACTAAACAGTTTGCCGATGGGAAAAATATAGCGTAAGTATTTGGAAAATATTTCGTTATTAACTTTTCCAATTGCCTTTATTGATCTATTTTGGTGTTTAGGTTAGAAGTGGCAGAAGAAGTCTTGGCTGCCGAAAGAGGTGGACAATGGCTTCTCTCGTGTTTCGGTCCATTCAAGGAACAGCCCTGTATTCCAGGAATGGAAGATGTCTCACCTGAGGAAGTTAGATGGGAAATGTATCAAGCACAAAAAAATGGAAATGTAGAACAGATGGTAATGTCCCTAGATCTTGATCAGATCTCGTTATTTTTAGAACATATAACTTATAAAAACTTTCCTTCCACAGAAACTACAATATCAACAATTATGTCAAGCCATGACAGCAAAGCGGGAAGCTTTGAAAAACCCAACTCACGAAACAGCAGCGATGCTGGTAAGTTTTTAAAAAATGTAAACATAAAAATGAGGATGACTGACGCAATGATGATATTTGTAGGAAAAATTGCAAAAGACCAACAGTCGAGAGAATTCATTTGGTGGAAAAGGAAATTTTGCATTGTCTTCAAGTCAATTGGGTCAAACGGGGAATACCAGTGGAGTATTCGGATCGAAAAGTTTCAACGCAGCAAGTAATCCTTTTGGAGGTGGTTTCAATGCTGTGCCTTCAACGTCTTCTTCGATATTCGGTCGAACGCCGACGAGCAGTACGTCCGTGTTTGGAGCAAAACCGAGTTTCGGTGGGAATCCCGTATTTGGAGGACAAACGAATACAACTTCAGTCTTTGGTGGTACTCAGAATAACATGTCGACATTTGCGACGACGACTTCATCTAATAATTCTGTATTCGGTGGAGGAGGTACTGGTCAAACGGTTTTCGCCCAGCCACCTGGTTTCGGACAAACTAGCGACGCTATAAGTCCGTTTTCCATGTCGCAAACTGCGCAGACTACCAATTCAGTGTTTGGAACAGCGACGACAACGAGCAACAGCCCATTCGGAGCTTCGGGAACGAGTTTGTTTGGAGGATCGACGAGTACACCAAGTATCTTCGGAGGCGGTGCATCGACTGGTGGTTCCATTTTCGGCGGAGCTACCGTAGCTCCAAGTTCTACGACGATAGGTGCTCCATCGATATTCGCCCAGACAAAGAATGCAGTCGCCTTCGGTGGAGCTCCGGTATTTGCCTCTGGAGGATTTTCGAACAATCAGCCAGCTTTCTCGGCTTTTGGCGCACAGCCGACTTTCGAAAATCCTGCATTACCAGTAACTAATGTTTTCGGTGGCTCGAGTACACAGTCGTCGACTTTTGGGGCGAACGCTCAGGGTACGAACAGTTTTGCAGCGCTAGCAACATCATCGGCTCCTTTTGGAGCTTCCGCTGCCACAACGACTACGACGCCTTTTGGAGCTCCCGCTGCCACGACGACTGCAACGCCATTCGGTACGTCGACTGGACCTTTTGGAACGAACGCCAATTCCTCACCTTTCGCTTCGAGAAATCCTACTTTTGGACCTGGTCTCCAATCTGGGAATGAAATTTTTGGCGGAGCTGTGGGAAGTCCTGGCGAGTCGCCCTTTGGTACGACAGCGACTGGCGGAACCTTCGGTGCGGCTCCCATTCCGAGTAGTCAACCTTTCGGTACTCCTGCATTTGGAAATACACCCAGCACTCCTTTCGCCTCGACGACGAGCACAGCGACCACGAGCAACCCTTTCGCGCCACGTTCGAACCAACCGACGAATACGCCGTTTGGTATAGCCAATACGACGATGTCCACCGGTGGGCCTTTCGGACAAACGAACTTTACGACCGTTACGACGGCCGCGATTATCGACGATACGGCTTACACTCCAGAAGGAATATTGACCGACGACGAGAAATCTTTTTACCTTGCTGAACAATTCACTCTAGGAAAAATTCCTATAAAACCGCCGACCATTGAACTTCGATAACTTCGTGTTTTCACCACTTATCGATAATCGTGCGCTGTGATATTCTATATTTTGTTAGCAGAAATGAGCGAAGCTTCAATTAACGCTCTTTTTTGTGAATGAACATTTTTCAACGTTTGTATTTAAATGTGCCGCATATTTGTGGAGAAAAATCAACTTTTTCTCGTTGTACTTGCTATTGAATGAATTTCTTTATAATCAGATCATAGACGTTTTTTTTGTTGTAGCCACAGTTTTCACAATATTAAATGTATTATTTTTTTCTCAATGTGAGTTTTGAATTTACAATATGTTTGATGTATTGAAGAATCCAGATTATTTAGCGTGAGGCCGCGCTTTGGCTTTTTCGCGCGAACAGTGCGCGTGGCTGTGAGCCCTTAAGCTATTGAACACTTTATTGTTGAGTTTGGCATCAAAACCTCCCATATCGCCCGTTTCGATACCCGATGGAAATTCCAAAACTCTGCAAGCGTTTATCCTGGATGACATGAGCATGTCATGTTTCGTTACAATCTCTGAAGAACCCTCTCCAACTTTTTTGTATCCACGTCGTTTTATATCTGCGTACTCTTTCTCAACGCTCTGCAAAAAATTTTTTGTAATTTAATTATATTAAACTAATGAAGAAAAAATACTTGATGCTCATTGAACAGAGTATAGTATATAATTAATTTTTTTGTCATTACATATAATAATAATTTTAGGAATAAGACCTGTATTAAATCAAATACTTGTGTTGGGAAAAACTTTGGAACTTTGAATTGCATCTGTTACTTTGAGGCATCTCTTTACTAAATATGAAAGTGTTAAAAACTTACAACAAATCTGTCCAATTGTTCATCTTCATCGACCTTTGTAGTATTTTCTTCAGGCTCCATAGGTGTACCGGTTCGATAATTTGAGTAGGAGACATGGACTGTAAATATGTATTAATTGTCAAATTTGATTAGTTTATCAAAAGAAAAAATTGATAATTAAAGCCCTTTGTAATATATGTGCATTACCTTTTGAGCGACCATTCAATTTTTCTTCAGTTTTCTTTAACATGTGATCGTATTCCCTGTTATATTGATTCTGCAATAACTGGGCGATCACTGAGTCGCTTTCGGTACCATCTAAAGGATAATCTTCCATTTTTGGAGGAACTTCTGGTTCAGGTGGCAACTTTTTGGAATATTTCTTGAATTCCCTATTTATCAAAATTGGACATTAATTACACCGTCATTTATGCATGATTGAAAATCATAATTGAAAAATACTAACCTCTCTTGTTGACTTTTTATCAACTCTTCAGCCGCGATTTCCTCGAAGCTGATATTATTGTTTGTTTGTATAACTGCCCAAGGTGATGCCATCTTTTTTAAAAAATATCTAAAATCCACGTATATTCTACCTATCAATGAAAATTATAATTATTATTTATGATGTAAGATTGTGCAATTGAGACTACATCTGTGACATCTAATGAATTTTCAAATCTGTCTATTCTAGAACATTGAACTTTATTGATTGAAAACAATAGTAAAAACGTATGTTCAAAAAATTATTCCTTTATCCTTTATAGTTAATAATTTTGTACTTGACAGAAGAAAACACACTTTGATGTCACAGTTACGAAAAGGTAAATATCTGTTAACGATCACATTTCTTATTTGTAGATTTGTTAATATTAAAAGTCGTAAAGTCTGTGTACTCACCAAAAAAATGTTGCAAACTAACAGTATGTAAAAAAAAATAAATATGATAACAATGAAAGATGATTATTCGTCAAGGTGGTGAAACAATGAAATTTTGTGTTGCATCTACGACGAAATTGAAAACTACATAACCTGAACAGCTGACAGACACGCCAGAGTAATAAAAGAAACATTTTTCTCTGTTATTTACAATCGATAATATAGGTGACGTTTATTGCAACAGTTCCCTGTAATTATCAATCCCTGTAATTATCAATTATAAAAAAAAATATTTATAAAAGTCCCGATCCAAATCTGAATCCTGCTCTAACTAATAATTATTTCAAAATAGCATTTTTCTATAAAATTTCAGAGACAAAACTAAAAAAAAAATTCTCTAAAAAAAGAATTCAAAAAGATTATTTTTCCTGTTACACCTGAAAAAAATCAAACGACGAAAGATCCGTAGCATATATATGAACATGATACAGCTGCAAAAACAGAAAGAGATCATATAAACCTCATATTTATTTAAAAATGATTTACAGAGTTTTGTGTTTTTTTGCAAGGATCAACAGCGAGACTCGGCAAGAGCGGCGCACGGAACAAGAAATATCACACGGACGTTTAATCGAAAAATAATAATAATCATATTATCCATAGTAATAATAATAATGATTAACTATAATAATCATAATATGAAGAACGATATTTATTTCGCGCAAGATACAGCGCAGACGCGATCGTGGACCGAACGTCGAATTTTGTAAATTCGAGTTGGCTCGGAAGAGTTTTCGTGTCCTCGGTCGCGACGACGTGTCTCCTCTTAATTCCCTTTGTTTTCTTCTCACTCTATTTTCACTCGAACACTATTTTTTCTCTCTCGCTCGCTCTCTCTCTCTCTTTTACACTTATTCTGATTCTACGTCCGGCCTCGTCGCCATTCGGAAATAAATCTCATCCATCATACGGAGGGCCAAAATTATATCATTCTCGATGCGATATTGCTTCATTGCTTTGTTTACGTTTTTGCTATGTTTCTCGTTCTCTTGTTCTTTTTTCCCATTTAAAGAGTTTCTTTGGCAAAACTTATTACACATACGTTATCGTTATAATTAATAAATAATGAAAGGGCATTAAATAATAATCGTAATGACGAAATAATTGGTAATTCCATAATAATGATAATAATAATAGCGGTCATGTAATAATAATAATAAAAATAATAATAATGATAATAATGATATAATAGTAATAAAAATAATAGAGTGAACGATAACAGTGACGACTCGTGCACATTATTCATTATCGCCAACCACACACTGTGTAAAATATATTCAGTAATGAAGTAACAAGGTGAAAGAAAAAAAATGCACAATAATTAATTACAAATATTCGATGCAAATGGGAGAGAATGCGAAGAGTTTGAATTGAACTTTGGGAAAAGCCAAAATAAATGATATCGAGCGCTCGATCGACGACAAAAGTGGAGGAGAGAAAATATTTTTAAAAAAAATATTACAAATCACCGGTACGACATTACGAAATTTTTCAATTTTCGTTCAGTGGTCTCGTGATCAGCGGGGGAGCCTTTTTTCTCGTTCGTTTTTTTTTCTTCACTTTACTATCACTTGCATGAACAGAATCTCGAATAAATTCACTCGAGAGTCTCGAAACATCAAATTACACTTTTTTTTACAATTTCACACGTCTTTGTATCTCACAGTTGATCTGCCTCCTTTTCCTCTTTTGGTTTCTTTCACAACTTTTATTCTTTTTCCCCCCTCCCCTTTTTTTAAATCTGTTTAAATTCCATACCATGTTCACTACAATATATTAAATTTTAAATAGCATTTAGAATTAATTAGATTCACCTAAATCTTATTCTTATTTGATAAGTTTTGAATAAAATAATTGTATCGTTATTTCAATATTAGCTAGAACGTGTGAAGGGACCTGATTGAGAGAGGACAAAAGCGTATACCAAATTCTTCTCTTTACGTTCACTCCTTCATTTTATTTAATTCTCTTATTTTTTAAACTGAACGTCACGAATGCTCTCACACCTCGAACGATTTAAATCGCATTTTTATAACTAGACTGTCATTGAAATAAAAAATCAATTCGGACTAAAAAACATCGAATGACATTTAAATTGAGAATCATTTGTCGCGAGCGAGTCTCGCCTTTACGGATAGTCTTGCGCCAGCGATTTTAATAAATAACTTTTTTTTACGTTCGGAGCAATCCTCGATTTAAAATTTCTTTGCGAGCAAAAGACTTTTTTTCTTCGTCGAACCTCAATAATTGATCATTCAAAAGTACACGCTTCTCCCTTTCCCTCCTTATTAAATACGATACTTATTTACAGTCATCATCATCGTCTTCGTCGTCTTCTATAAATAAATCATAGCGATGAATTGTATTCTAAATCGATTGAATCGTCGACAATAAAAAATCTCAAACAAATAGTAAAAAAAAGAATAAGAAAGGTAAGAAATTGCTCTCATTTTCTTTCTCTTTTCTTTCTTCCCGTCTTAGACGTCGTAATCTTAATTTTCTTAACACTCTTTATAATTCTGCATGTGGTCTTTGGTCTCTACAAAAAATATATGTATAGGTATTCTTAAACGTTAGGAGCATCGTCCTAAGACGAAACGTGATTTTAAAAAATCTCAATTATTATATTTTTTATATTTATAAACATATGTGGTTCACACACGTGTACATACTTGATATACACAATGCATGTTGTATATATATATATATATGATCGATATTATCGAGCTAGTGTTATCGTTGAGAATGATAGAATCGGGTTAAAGAGAAACGGGCGTCCTGGGAGTATGAGGCCTGGGAAAGTCGCGTATTCTTCTTTCTCCTCTCCATTTAAACTCTAATCGAGGAATTATAAAATTAAACTACCTAATCTATCGCGAATGCCCCGGAGACTCTGGACAGAGATAAACATTCGTTTTACTCTTCATTCTCTATGTTTTACGAATTATCGGTGAAATCTGTCATTCCTGAGTGTCTCGTAAGCTCGCATGGGGCATTGAGGAGTTGATTCGCTACTCGAGAATTCGAAAAAACAGATTATTTCCTCGATTCTTTGTCCTTTCTTATCTCGATTTCTTCTTCGTTATCTTCACTATTCTTCTCTCCTTTTAAAATCCTCCTTACTGATACTCTCTCTCTCTCTTTCTCTCTCTTTTTGTTCTCTTCGTTTCTTCAGGAGATCATTGTTAAATTATTATTTATAATTTCAATTGGTTTGTGTTATTTGTTTATCGTGATATGGCTTCGTCTCGACCGATCGAACCCGAGATCCCGGAGAGTTTTTTCAGCGTCTCGTCTCTGTTTTTTCACGATTAGGAGGAAAAGCGCTCGCGACGAGAGCCGGGCAGTCAGGCGAGGTAGAGATCGGTCGGTGTTGAAGCGTGGTCGGGCTTGGTGCAGGCACTTCCGGTTGGAGATGCCGCGCTAGCGCCGCTGCTCGCCCGGGTCGCCGCCAGTGGTGATCGGCTCGCGACGTCGGCGCTACCGTCCGGACCAACGTTGTTGCAATTGCCCTGCTGTTGCTGCTGCTGGTGTTGCTGCTGATGTTGATGCTGCTGATGATGCTGCTGCGAATTGTGGGAAGACGCCAGCGTATCCCCGTTGCAATAATAGTACGTCGAGTCTGTAAAAAAATTATACACGCATTTTTTATTGTTGCCTATTAAAAATGATACAATTTTGACTTTTATTTTTTTTTGTCTAAAAAAATGTGACAACATTTTTCTCTTTTATCTAGAATCATGGACAGGGCCGATACATTTTTTGCCTTTTTTAAGACCCTCTGATTGTACTATTGAAGTACTGAGAAAATTATTTTATACATTCGGTTAAATTTGGTGTAATTGAAGTTCTTTAATAATGCTTTTGATAGTAAATTGACTGGAATCCAGTGGAGATGGCAATTTTTACTGTAAATTAAATATAAATTATTAAATTTCTTTGACACTCCGTTATAACAAATTCAATTGAATAACGCAAATTCATTTAAATTCAAATTCAATTAAATTTATGCAAATTCAAATTCATGAAATAAAAAAATATTTTTCTCAGTGTATAAAATTAGTGTACATCAAATTAAAATATATTATCACATTTTTTGTCTAATCTAAATTTATGTATATGTTTTGAGATCAAATCATCGCATTGTTTAAACAATGACGAGGATAATGATTGTTCTTCGCTTCCTTCGAACTGTCTCTCATTGTTTCGTCTTGTTATTTATTTATTATCTCTCTCTTCGTCGGTTCGGGCCCTAATCTAATCGGTACTCATACTCACTGTTTACTTACTGAGCAACCCGCTTGTCGCTGCGCCATAACCGTAGCTGCTGTAAGGTGCACTCGAGTATTGCGAATACGCTGCGCTGTACGCGTAATCACCGCCACCTGAAACATTAAAATAAAAAAAAATTAAGTATAACTATTTTATTGGTTATTTGTTTTTATTAGAAAATACTGGTCATAACTATATTTATTGTAGTATAAATAAAATTATCGCGTGCAAATATTCAAAAGACAAGATGCAGATAAACGAACAATATAATTAGTGTATTGTGTACGTTATCACAATGCGTAGCACGAATTCAGCATGCAAAACATGAAAGAGAAAAAATTTACTTGGCGGATGACAAAAAATTAAAAAAATGATTAAAAATTTTGCATTTTGTACAATCTTATGCGATTAAAATCTTTGTTCTGAGTCTGCGTTTCCAAATTTGATTTTATCCAGATTTGTATTGAAATTTTTTTTTTAATTTTCAATTCTGAGTCCGCAGTTCAAATTTCATAAAATTATCAAATTTTTATCGAAAAATATTGATTCGACATTTTAATCAAAATGTAATTTAAATTTTAATTATAAAATATGATTAAATTTTTTGAAATTTTTTCATAAAATTGAGAGATAAAAATGAAAAAAATGAGGCGACTAATACGACGTATTCGCTTTGTTTTACCTGTGGCGTAATGTCCAAAACTGGGGAGCATCGTCGAGTAAGGCGATATCGAGGAGGCTACCTGACTCTGAGACACCGGCGACTGGAGAACCGTCAGACCAGGATCGCCGACGGGAGTATTCGAAGCTGCGGGAGTTGCGTTACCTTCGTTCTGCAATGATACGGGTGGACTCGGCTCTCCGGTTCCGCTCCCGACGCCCACGTACGATACTGCCACGCTACTTCCCTCTGTTGTTTTTTTTCGTCCATTTTCAGAGTTTTTTGGCCATGCACAAGACAACACGACATTCTTCATCAAGCACTACGTACGTACTTTATTATGCATATGGGCGAAATTACTTTCATTCATTTCCAAATTATAAATTAATTTTTTTTATTGATTATTTGTTATTTATTTATTGCATTTTTATTAATTATTGATTATTTGTTATCGGTATCGAAATTATTTAGTGAATTCGTATCAGAATTTTAATATTTGTTATAAATATTGAAAACATGTGAAATTTTGTGTGTACGTTAATAATTGTGAAAGTAGAAAAAAAATATTTCAAAGCTTCAATAGAAAAAAAAATTTGAGGATAAAAAACGAGTGACAAAAAATGATTAAAAAAACGTAGCCAAACGTCTGATCTTTCGCAGCGTCATAGAACGCACAAAAACGAATGCAAGGCAAAAAGTTCAAAGTTCAAAAGAAACTACAAAAAGTTTTGGAGCAACGTGATTTTTATGCGTTGGGGAGCAAAAAGTAGAGAAATCATAAATGTACAAAGAGCTCACCGGTCGTGTGGTAAGGTGACATGTTCGCTCCGTCCGTCAATTTCAGTTCTTGCATCGTCAGAGGTGCCAGCGGCGTTAATGTCCCACCTGCAAAATGTCAATCAACAATTTCATTAGATAAAAATTATATTTTTGAAGGAAAAAAGTCAAAAATTAACATTTTGATATTTTTTAGTAAAAACAATTCGTATTGAATATTTCTTGTCGCCACGACGCCATAATTATTTCTATTTTGGTCGAAAAATGTACTTCAAAAATAAATTTTCATTTTTTTTCTCGTTTTTACCCGGGAAAAAGCGCGTTTTCGTTGATCCACAATTTGTGAATTACGCGTACCACGTGTCTCTTCATTAGAAGATGGAAAAGAAAATTTTGAGCAAACGATTCGACGAGATACAGAAAGAACGTATAAATATACATATATCTTCCTATATAGACAGAGCCAGAAACAAAAAGACAGAGCGAAACAGAGACAGAAAAAAAGAGGGCAAATCCTGAAGGAAAGTCGGAAGTCGAGGACAAGAGGGAATCGGAGCAAAGTGATAGGAGAAGGCACGGTAGTCCGTCCGCCGGTAGGGGTTGGAATCGAGGGGAAGAAAATTCGGATGGTGCGCAAAATCGAAAAAGAGAAAAGTGTGGAGCGGAGGGACAGCGTTGGGATATATTCTCCGTCTCGGTTCGTCTTTCTCTCTTTCCTGATCTCTTTTCTCTTGAGGAGGGAATGTTTTTACGTACCTATGGTGCCCCCTATGGGCGGGGTGTAAAGATGAGGAGTCTGCGCCTGCGTCATTGTACTGATGGTGCCCAGGGAGTCGTAGAGCTCGGCGGAGGTGGCAATAGCGTTCCCGGGAAATCCGGCGTGCTCGTAGTAACCTCCACTCTGGTTAGCACCGCCGCCACCGCCGCCGGTCCCGGTACCCCCGCCCCCTGTACTCGAGCCGTTTCCACCGGCGTTTCCGTTCGGTCCGCCACCGCCTCCGCCTCCGCCGCCGCCGCCGCCACCACCGCCGCCCCCGCCTAGCTCGCTCAGAAGCTTGTGCTCGTCCTTGATGCTCCATTTACTCGACCACAGCTGTAACGAATCAAATGACTATTTTTACCTTATTATTCTTCCTTTTTTTCAAACTCTCATCCTCGCCTCTTCATTTCTTCCTCACTTGCTTCTTATTACAATTCTTACTTCATATCTTCTTCGACAAACTTTTCCAACCCCCTTTTTATATATACTTTCAGCTGGTTCTTCCGCGTAAATTCGATTCGCTTTCATCCGAGTTTTTTTTTTCATTTTTCGTCATCTTGTTTTTCTTCTTAATTTTGCTTGATCAATCTTTGAAAAGTTTTATCAATATCAACAAAACGTATATTTATTGTTCATTATGTACGATGAATGTGTATCATAATTTTTGTCAAATGCATATAAATTGTTTCTCCATTTTTAATTTTACAAAATTAACGTCTTTTTTACTTTCAGTTAATTTGTTAACGTTTTAAATTTCGACTCGTTTTCGAGTTTATTCTTCAATCTCAATTATGCTTTTTAAATCTTTGAAAAGTATTTTAAACATCAACACATTCTACTTATAATTTTTTAATCGTTATACGCATAACGAAAATTGATAATAATTTCTTATCGAGTGGTATCGATTTTGTTGTAAAAAATATAAAAATTTTGTATTTAATATACAAATCATAAAATAAATATACTTACGTTGGAATACAGTTGATCGCCATTGTAATTACGACTCTGTCTCTTGAGATCTTCCTCGGGATGGTCGCCCAGATCGCGAGTGTCATCTGCAAAAGAGCAAAAAAAGAGTACGGTCAGTAACGCAAAAGAAGATAAAAGCGAGCGGTCGAGAAACCTAACGAAGTTACATGATCTCGTCTATTTTCTAAACAAAGGAAAACACGCTGAGAATGAGAATTTCGATATTATTATTATCACGAGGGGAATACGTAGAGCCGATGAGAATGGCATTAATAAAGCTTCGAAATTGGATTCATTCCGGAGTAAGAGAGTTTATAGCGCGATGGCGGTACAGAAATTCGATGTTAAATGGTAGTTCCGATGTTAAATGGTAAATGGTAGGCCGAGGATGCCTCAGGGTTGCCAAATGTCAACTGTGGACTTGTCACGTAAATATAGTAGCTTTGTAGTTCGGTATTCTGGCTCTGGACGAGGCCCTGCGGCCGCGATGTATGGTCATTGATAGATAGAGAAACAATTTCGATTCCATTATACACGTCTTTATTATCTCTCGGCCGTCCCAACAGTTTAATATAGAAACACATCCCTGGCACGTGGAACGACGGAAAGACAAGAGAGCTGGACGACATTTATTAAACGAAAGCGAGAGAGAGAGAGAGAGAGAAAGATAGAGAAAGAGAGAAAGTGCATGTTCACTCAAACTGGTTCCCCATTCCATTTTGCTTTTCTCTTTCCATCCCTCAAATGGGGATCGTTTCAGAGAGAATCCCTTCACACACGTGGACTATCGCAAAAACTCATACGGGTCTTTTCAATTCGAATCGTGTGTACAGTTTTCTTATCGCAATTATTTCGTGCGATTGGCTGGAGGATATTATCGCTTTCTTCACTTTTTAGAGAAATATTGATTGAATGGAAAAAAATGGTACGATAATGGCTGATGGGCTGAACTCCATTGCTTCTGATGAGAAATTACTTAAAAATAGAAAATTGAACAAAATTTAATGAAATTTATATTTAATCATGAAAATGAGACATTCTAATTGCGGATATTTTCACGTCAAAAAAATTTGTCGCACAAAAAAAATTTCGAAGTAATACAAGTTTGGATAAAATTTTAGAATAATTGCCAATACATTTGTGAGCAGATCTGAATAAAACATGTTTGCATTGCGATAAGTTTAGAAATTAGAATCGGGAGGTGCATTAGATGGAATAATGGATACGAGAATGGAAGGAGCAACAAAACGTGAATTGTTATAAAGCGAAAAGTGAGAGTGCGCGAGAAGAGAAGGGCGAGAAGAAGAAAGGGTTGACAGAGGTATCTAGAATAATTAAATGACCATCAGAGGGTGAAGGATGGCCGGCGAGAGAAAATAGAAGTGGGTTTGTTTGTAGGTTGATCATCGGGGATAGAGCTCGTTAAAACTCGACGTAAAGTTACCAATTTCGATACACATTTGCTCTTTCAGACCATTTTTGCAAATATACGTATAAATTTGTAAATATTCGTATAAAAAAATCGAAAAAAATTAACAGTGTATGAAATTTCGTAATCTCACTCACTATCAAATATTGAGACAAAATAACCAAATATTCTGAATAATATTTTCTATTTTTGTTAAACAAAATAATTTTTGTGCAAAATTTTATTAACATCAAGTTCAACAATAATAATATTAATTTATTTAAAAAATAAAATTCAATAAAAACAAAGCAACAGCATGGACAAAAATGGTGTATCGAAAAACAAGAAATTTATTTCTCGCGAAATCGTAGGGTGGGACCCTGGTGAAAAATCGAAATTTTATAAGCAGAAAAATGTATAAGGGAGAGAAGGGAGCGAGAGAGAGACACGAAAAAGGCAAAATAAGTAGGAACTTGAATTCGGTCGAGTGTTTGTGTATGTGCTCGTGTGGTATAAAGCCATTGGTATAAAATCGTTGGCTACCGGTCCCAAGTTCACTGATGCTTGACAGATTTGACAGCACCGAGTTATGGTCGCTCTCGAAATGGAAGGTCATCCCAAACATTTATACGTACAGAAACATATCCGCGCGCGAAAGTACGTATGTTCTTATACCTGTATGTTGACCGGAGGTACGTGTACATGAATTGGAAAAAGAGCAGCGTATCGAATAACTCGGTTACTCGAAACGTGAACAAAAAAAACGGCGAAGGGAACGAAGGGAGGCTCCGCTTTCTCACTCGATCTGTTATAACATACATACTGAGCTTCATTCGAAAGCAATTGAGTCAATGTTGAGCGATACAATACACGGGTAATAATGGACTTTGGGGTGAATCTGACTTCCCCCTCTCTCCCTTCTTTCCTCTCCTCTCGCCCCGTCCGTCACATCCCTCATTCTGCGTTCGCCCTCGGTCTCTCTCTCTCACCCTTGCTCTCTTTTTCCTTCAACGTCATCTCTTCCTCGCCCTTTCTTTCTCCACCGCATTCCGAGCCCCCTTTCACCATTTTCGAGACTCTTGCTATATATGTTTTTGTATTGGCTTTTTGGCGTTTCGATCACAAAGCAGATGCAGCGCGACAACAAACGTGCCTCGACGTTCTTGGCGAGAGAATTCACGATTTGGAAAAAATTTGAGAGATTTTTTTTTTTAGTAAATGTTCTTGGGAGATTTGAAATTTACGATGCAAGATAAATTTTAGAATTTAATCGCGAGAATGGTGTACGGCGTTTTTAAAATAAAAAATAATGTCCAACATTTCTTTTTCTTTTTTTGACGTTTTGCTCAAAAAAAGACAACGAACGTTTTGTCGAGAGAATTCACGACATAGTAAAAATTCGAGAAATATCCTTTAGAAACGAGAATCGGGATTTTCGAAGTAAAGAGAAATCTAAAACAAAGTTTCGGTTAGCTCACCGCATTTTCGAGAATACTCCCGGTTGAGGAACATTTTCGTTCAGAATTTTATCACAGGAAGAATCTGTATACTCGCGTTTGTAAAATAAAAGAGGGTTTTTTAGCTCTCGTTTGATATACGAAAATATAATTATATCGAAAAGCTCGCATAGAGAGAAAGAGAGAAAGATGGAAAAAGAAAGAGCAAGAGAGAGAGAGAGAAACGTATAAATGGGAGTTGGGCAAAGTGAAAAGGGAATTTGTGATCTCCCCAACGCGGAGCACACGCTCCCGACCGTAATGTGTCATGTTGGTTTCTCCGCAAGAAATACGCGTGTGCACGGTAAAGCAAAAGTGTATGCGATATGTATAGTGCATAGATGAATATACAATGTGTATGTGCGTATATGTTGATGTATACGTGTATGCTTAAAACCTGTGAAGTTTATAATCTAATGCGTACACCCTCGCAATTCTGCCACATCGCCGCCACAGAGCATTGAGTGCTTTCACCACGATCCCGGCCACTTTTACCAACCGCATATCACACACGCCGCTCATAATCCAATTATATCAAATTACTCCCCGCATATCTATCTCTTTCCATCTACTCTTCCCTAACGCATGACTTTGTCCCTTTCCTCAATAATTCACGATCGAATACAGCATCCAGCCACCAAAATCGCTGCGCTGTTTTCTTTTACTCTCAAAATCGATCGATTTTGTAATTTGCCTGTTCCAAATAGGAAAATATACTTATTTTTAATTTAGACCGGATATTTTACAAAAATTATTTCGAATTTATAAATATTTAAAAATGTCCTCGAGCACTTTCGAAAAATTGATATGAAAAAATTGATAAATGCGCAATGAAAAAAATAATTATTTGGAATTTTAAAAAATGAAAAAATATTTTCATGGGACACTTTTGATACAATTTTTATTACGAATCGAAAGAGTCGTAAATTTTGTATTTTGATTCTCAATTATTTCAAAATGACACACGAGGGTAATAAATTCTCTTGCTCAAAACGAAAATGTGTGTCGGGGAAGAAAATATCCTTAGGAAGGGTTCATCGTCATTTTTATTCTCGCTTTTTCGTGGGAGGGCCGATTCGTCGCGGAATCGCGAGAACAAAAGTTTCAGATCGGAGCGTGGCCTTTTTTCTCAGAGTATTTCGAAGCTACATAAAAGTTTTCGCGGCCTGTCTGCGGCTGAGCATCGCACGCATATACGCTCTGTCTTCTTTTTTATGAATTTTGCTTGCTCGGCCACGTGGGCAGTCGCGTGTCGAGAATATTTCTGAAGTCCAAGCTCTATTCTCGCAACGACAGGAGAATGAATCGATTCGTCTTTTTCCTCGTTTTTTCCCTCTCCCCTCGAAGCCGCCACGTGCTCGGTAAAGTTTTCGCTGATGCACGATCGCGCAGGAGTCAAGTATATAAATTTGTGTCACTAATCTCGATCCTTGAGAGCCCATAATATTTTTTTCCCTTCTTTATCTCTCTCTTTTGCTCTCTGTAACGCGCTCTGTAATTCTTCCACTAACTTTAAAGTCGTTTCGATTATTTTTAAAATACTTTATGATTTTTTTTATTATCATTTTTATACGTTGTACGTATTGCTATTATAAAGGATGAAAAATCAAATTTGGTTCTGTGTAAAAGATAAAATAAGACTAAAAAAAATATGAAAGTAATGCAAAAAAAGTAATTATTCATTATGTGAAAAATATAAAGCGGAGACTGACCGTCGTCGGTGCGTTTTCGTTTGATACTGTTGCCATTGGGATCTTGATGGTGAGCTGGAATGCCAAGAATGCCGCTGATGCTGTAGGCATTGGGCGCGGCACTAGCCGCAGCAGGATGACCAGTAGCGTTCGCAGGTGCATGAGCTATCACAGATACCGAACCGCCAGAACCAGCTTGACCCTGCCCTCCTCCTTGGCCCTGCTGTTGCGCCTGTTGCTGTTGGTGCGCGTGTTTCGCCTTTTCCGCAGCCTTATTTCTCACGATTCTGTCAATTTAAATCAAATATTCGTGTTACTTTCATGATAACCTCTTTCGAAAAATATTTTATTTGACACAATATTTATTATTTTGCAAAAAACAGATCATCAATTTTACGGATTTGCACTCGTGAATTTTGAAGGATAAATTTATTAAAAAATTCGGTCCTTATTTCACCAATTTTTTATTTTGATCTTCAAGTACGATATGATTCAATTATTTATGTACAAATGTAATTGAAAAAAATATTTTTTATGTTCAAATATGACAAATTTGTTGGTGGTACGTTTTTATGTTGCATAAAGATAAGAAGAAAATCTTGGAATTCGTTGAGACAGCTTGAACCAATTTTTGGATAATTGCTCGAAGATAAATAGTACTTTAGCGACTTGTAAGAGTGGAGAGTAAGGGATTGAAGTGTTAGGAAAGAGACTGGAACAAGCAAAGGATCATCAATTAAGATTACTCGGGTCACTTGACCTGTCCGCCCTCGTAGTTGCTCGGAAAAATGCTACGCTTTATTTTGTCATTTCGGTTTATCCCTGCATCATTCGTCCAAGGAGATATGGATCTCACAATGTTGAATTTTCTTATCTCATTTTTGTAACAATTTTTATCAATTTTCATTTACAACTCTTAATGCGATTCTGAGCCACAAATTTTCAATGAAAATTTCAGGAAAATCATTCTCGAGTATGCATTGCGAATAAATTTTCGGGGCCAGAATTCGAGAATTTTTTGGGAATTCTAATTCTTTGATTTTAAAAATTTTCGCACCAACAAAAACTTTTAAACGAACCCTTTCAAAGTTTATCATGTGCAGATCGAATGAAAGACTTAGATATCGAATTGAAATTGGAACGATATCATTTTCTTTTTATTTTTGAAACTGGTTCAATATTAAATACATTTTAAAATAAACCAAAATAAAAATAAGAATATTTTTGACATTTTGAAGGAAACATTTTTCAAATTCGCATTCTTTGTAATCCGGTATTATAAATGAAAAGAGAATGACTTGGATATTCGAGGAGAGAAAATTTTGCAATTATTTCAATGGAGATTCAAGAGCGAGAAAAAGAGAAAAGTCGCGTGGAATGCTCGCAGCTTGAGAACTTTCGAGCGAGCTAACGAGCCTTGAATCTCTGACGTCTCTTCTTCCAGACTAACATATCGTTTTAATCTCTCTCCACGCGTGTATATTTATATTGCCAGCGTATAAATAAGATGGTAGCAATGATATTTTCTCGAAGCTACTTGAGTCGGACAAGTCTGGACGTTTAATATCGATCATTTCTTGAAAAATAATTGCAGACGTCACTGCGCGTACAACGCCTTTTTAATCATTTCAATCTAAATCTTTGCTCACTGACAAAATCAATGTTACAATTACCACGTTCACATAATACTTCGCTATAATATTCATTCTCTTACTAATCAAATAATACCAAAAATTTTAATTTTGGTTTTTTAATTAAACCTAAAATTTAAAGTTCAATCTGAATTTCTGTTCATTGACGAAATCAATGTTCGAATTCCAACTTCCATTCGATACCATCGTAATATATTTATCAAATCATTATAAAAAATATTGATTTCTTATTATTTAACAATTTAAAAATGATTTGGACGAAGTGACTTGAATTTATGCGTTAAACCATTCGATGGAATTTCCTTGGTGAATATAATGTTATAAATAATGACCTCTGGGTCGAGTTCGTAATGTTCTGACATTAAGGGGGTTAGTTCCGCGGGTTCGCGTGGATGTGTTTGCGGCGAAGGTAATCGTAGTTGGGGAACCATCTCTTTCTCTTTTCTCCTCTTTTATATATATGTATATGTATATAAATCCGGGAAGTTTCGTGTGTTTCCGTGAGCGACACGGCGATCAATCAGATGACACCTGTTGCCCGAAATCGCTCTCTATCTCTCTTTCTCTTTTCTGTCTCTCTCTCTCTTCTCTATTACTCGCGTGTTTTCCGTTCTCTCGGCACCTTCGCCAATTCGCAACAATTAGCGACGATCCTTATCAAGCATAGTGAAAGACAAGGGGCCAGCCCCGATAACCGGGAATCGGAGCTGCTCTCGAAGGAAAAGCCTCGAGAGTTCGTTCTTGGTCGACAGGACATAAAGAAAAATGAGGTAAAAGATATTCAACGAACAGTCTGAATTTGTAAGATTCATTTTTGGATCAATGCATGCACTAAGAAAATGAAGTCTGTCCCTATAGAGTCACAGAAATATTTTTTTGAAATGGTAAAATTTCATTGATTTTTTCTTGGAATGGTGAAACAATTATGACAAAATTTAGTCAAAAATATTGTCAGTTCGATATGAACATATTTATTTATCGTTTGACGTATTAAAAGTTTTAAATAGTTCTTGATCATTTTTCCATGAAAAAATTCTCGTCACATGAATGATAAAAAAATTTGAGTGTTTGCTGCTGATACTGGGAACGGATTACAGATGGTGCAAACATTTCGTATCATGCTGAGTGATTAAATAGCCTGGTGGATTATCGAATCCTTTTTTTAAGTATTTAACGATTTTTTTATCACAGCACAAAATCAAGAAATGAAATGTGGAAACTTGAAAAATTATTATTTTCTGAAATGGAAATAAAAGGTAACAAAAACTAAAATTAAAATGGCCTGTTGAATTATCAAATGCTGTTTTTAATATTCAAGAATTTTTTTCCTCATCAAAGTAAAAAACTTAGAAATGAGAATTGTAAAAAGTTGAAAAGTTTTCTTTGTCAGATTGGGACACGTTGAAAGTGAAACTCATTTCGAAGTCGCAGAAATTGTTAAAAAAGTTTAAGTTTCATTTTTTGAAACTGAAAGTGCGAAGTAAGAAAAAAAATGGAGAAAATGAAGGAGGAAGGTGTGACGATGTAGAGTTTTGGCAGGCTTCTAGTGCTTTGCGGGCAAAGTCAGAAACAAAATTATGAGGGTACCGAGGCGAAGCGAGGCACCGCAGCACGTGGGAAGAAAGCTATTCCTCCCTTGGCGCAATGATATCGTTCCCCAACGACCACTCCAGAACTAAACTGCCGCTCGACTGTATCAACTATCCCCAAACTCTCACTCTCTCTCTACTTTCTTGTATGTACGTTTCTTCTCAATTGCCAAAAGAAAATCCCCAATCATAAATATGATTTTTTCGAACCGATCTGAACATTTCTTCTCATTTTCAATTACGTCGAATGAAAGCATTATTTTTCTTGCGCATATGTTAATGAAATTTTGTGTGTATTATTTTTCATTATTCTGTAACACTCGATTATTAGAAATTTTTTTTCATATCTGGAATTTTTTCTGCTATTTCATCAAATTTTGCATTTTTACGTAATCGAAAATACGAAATTTCATCATCATTATTGATCAATATTTTTTACATTGAATAATATCAATTGTTCGTCATTCTCAAATGAGAAACTATGATTGAAATGTTTTTCATATCTGCTGCAGGTTTTTCTATTTATTTTACCAAATTTTGTATTTATATGCAATCAAAAATATAATACATCATCGTTATAAATTTTTCAAAATTATAAAGTAATTTTTTTCTTTATCTTCTTCTCATCAACTTTTTGGATCACTTTTTTTTCCATTTTCGAAAAGTTACCATTTTTCCCGCGAGCACAGCGGAGTCTCCCCGATCGTATAATTTCCCAGGAGAGTTCGTCAGCGTTGGAAAAGAGTCATGTAACCGAGTGTACGCAAATTCCGTGCGACGAAACGTCACAAAACGAATACCAGGTGAATTAACGAATGTGTCGTATGAGGTCGGGGAATAAGCTTTTGATATTTTGTGACAGTTTCTATTTTTTCCATTTTTCTAATTTACCTTAAAAATTGTATTCCAAATAAAACGTAATGAAAACATTGACATTCAAAAACCAACCCAACAAAAAATAAATTTTACAGAAATGAGAAAATCTCACAGAAGGCAAAATATTTGGGTAGAAACAAAAATGAAAAAAGCTCTTTTTCGATAAGAAAGCACTTTTAGGAGAAAAGTGAAAAGAGGGAGTTAGGGTAAGAAAAAATGGAAAAAAAGAGAGAGGAAAGGAAATAGAGAAAAGTGGAGAGGAATATATATTCTCCATTCTGGGAGACTCTGGTCTCTGGAACCACAAACTTTAATGTTAGCATTACTTTTATGCTCGACTTTATGCCAAGTATAGCCATCAAATATATGACTTGAGTACACGTATATAAACATACATCCTTCGCTTTTGCTCCCTCTTTGAGAATGGAGAACGAGAGAGCTGGATAGATATATACGTACATACATATACATACACAGAAAGAGAGAAAACGAGAGAGAGAGACATCGGATGAAGCACTATCTCAGGCTAAATTATTGCGAATAAAACTTTATATCCAAATTACCTCTAGGCTAACTTTATCGGATATCGTACCGTCGAGTCCTCTCCTTTTCTTACCTTCAATTCTACGCTATCGTTCCAGCAAGAATGACTCTCAAAAGTTGGAACAAGAATCGACAGAGACACCGCTCTCCCCACCCTCCTGACGCTCGCGTCCTCAATTTTCCTTTTTTTAACATTTTTTTCTTCTTCCTTTTCTTTTACGCATGTACAAAGTCATTCGAGCTGCATCGTTTCTCGAGAAACGGATCGTAAATTTTCCACCGGAGTATCAATCCGCGTCGACGTCGTTTCGATAACATTTTAACTTCGCATCCACTCGCCTAGTTTTTGATGCCATAAAAATCATCAATAAAATTATTATTATGCGATCCGCGAGACGAATTCATTGTACACATATTTTTACATTTCTTGAGATTTTTCGTATATCGTTACGAGGCGATTTTAAATCGAATAAGATTCCTTGAGGAGTTTGAAATTGGTATTTTTGGATTCAAAGTTTTGAGATTCGTCTAGGAGATGTAAAAGAGTTACTTTTTACGATAAGTTCAATTTTATGGAATCTTTGGGAGTTTTTGCTAGAAGAGTCATGATTAAATGTCAAAAAAGGGACGAAATTTAATGCAAAATAAAATGCAAATGAAATAATCAAAAAGTCACTTTTTGATGTAAATTTTTGGTAGAAGTTTCCAAAGTTTAATTATTGAGAAAAAAATTTACAAAATGAGATGCAAGTCGAGAATCGATATCGACAGATTCGAAATAATTATAAATCATTTTTTCGATGATCTCAAATTTGTTAAATCATTGAAGCCTTTTCGGTGTGTCACGATCGAACGTCGGAAAAGGTCTGAGAGAGATTTAACGTGGAATAAGGTGAAAAGTGAGAGAAGAGAGATAGAGATTTTGGTGGATTTAAGGGTGGATTCGGAGGATTTAACGGATCCCGCAAGGACAGATGCTTTCCCGTGCGTCTGAGAGTGTACAAAGTAGGGAAGTGCGGGCGTTCGTGCGAGATCGTCGCCGCTGCGAGGGATTACGACGGAAAGTCTCTGTTCGGGCGAGAACGTGGAACAACTCGAGTTCACCAAAATTTCTCTCTTTGTCTCTTGTCGCTTGCTCTCAGCTTCCAGGGGATGGATACATCTCTCGAAAGTCTCGGCAAAGCGTGTAACACCGGAGCTTATAACGCTGCAACCCCTGCGATGAGACAGACAATACGGGAACGACTCGTCCATTGTCGGCTTCCCTTTCAGCCTCCTTTACCAAAGCACTGCCAGTCTCGCACAATACCTCCAGGAACTCTGTGTTAAGTCACCAGCTCAAAGAGAGAGACCGAGTGAGATGGGAAAAGATGGAAAAGTGAGCGTGTACGTATTTCTGGGAGAAGAGAGGACTCGATCCGGTAATGTATCTTCCATCTTTCTTTTTTATCTCCTCTTCTCTCTTCCTCTCACGTGCAATGCTCATCGTGCTCCCGGTATCCCGGAAATACCGGGCCAATTCTCTACAGTGCGGAGCAACACTCGAGACCAACAACTTACTTCAACCTTTTTGACTTTACAAAGCCCTTCTCGATCTCTCTTATTCCCTCGTCAGCGTCAATCCGGACCATGTCGCACAAATCTATTTTTATTTTTGCTTTTATTCATTTTGTATGATCACTAATTATAAAATACTATTAATTGAAATTTGATTTAAAGTGACTGAAATTTCACGTCATTTTGTGACGAGTTTTGTGTAGAAATAATTTCCTTGATCTATAAAATCACTTCTAATTTTTTTATATTAAAATTTGAGTCGTTGCGAAACATTTTGGAAACGTCAACTTGGTTACCTGGAGCGTAAAAAATATTATCCGATGAAATTTAATTTATTTTTTCGAGAAGGGAGAGAAAATATCTTTCCCGAAACTTTTGTATGCAAATAATAAATTAATTTGAATAAAGTTGGTATGTGCTTGATCGAGTGTAAATGAATCAATTCGGGATCTATGTATGTGTGTTTAATGTTTTTTGAGGAAGGGCCAAATGGCACTTTGAAAAGTCAACGGGACGTCGAGAGATCTCGCGTACGGGCTGTGTGTCGTTTTGATGAAGTGCGCTCCCGTGTCTCTTTGTAGTTAAGATCTCTGCGTGTATAATAGACGAACCCGGACCTGGGAGTATATTATATTCGGGGGTTATTCACTCGCAGGGGCGCCTATTTTCTCTCCCTCTCTTTCTCGTAGCTGACAAAATCCAGCTGCTTTTTCCTATTTTTTTTCTAAGGTAAGAGCCAAAACATATTTTCCATTTCTCATCCATCCTGGAGGACGTGTGTAGTGTCAGTATTTAAATCGTTACCTATAACTTTGAAATTCACGTAAAAACTTCTATTCATTGAAGAATTATTTAATCAATTTACTTCGCATACAAAAAATATTATTCTATTTTTAATTAATTTTTGAAAGAAAATTAACAAAAAGTTTCGATTAAATTTTTATAAAATTTGTTCCAGATTTTTATAAAGTTTATCCAGAAAGAATAAAATTAAGTTTCACATTCGTTAAAAGCATATAAAACTATTTAAAAATTGTTGAAATAATTTTTAAAATAATTTTTGTTGAAATTTCGATAAAACTTGTTGATTCCACGTTGTTGACAATAAAATTTTCCATACATCTTAATATACAGAGCTCTGTTTCCCTATCATCAAAGAGGAAAAGGTGAACGTACGTATTTCGACAACAATCGTCTCTCCGAAGGACTCGAAGCGACAATCCGCTTTTGAGGACAATGTAACGCGCGATTTATGGCGCATAATACACATGAATTTTTTCGGAACAGTCGACGTACGGATGTTTGTGGCTCGAGTGTCAAAAAGTCCCCTTCCGGGACGAAATACGGGACGAGGGGGAAGCGACGGAAAAATATATAGTTGTAAGCCAGCTCGTACCGAGTCTATTTCTCCGGCATTATGAGACCGAATCCTCGTGTGTCCCGAGTGTCATTGTAATCGGGGACCAGACTCGAAAGTATCATCGAATTATCGTCCCTCGTAAATTATCCTTCTCTGACCCCTCTCTCCCGCGCAGATATACCTTATTTTTTCTCCATTTCACTCTCGAAATCCGGACGCCTCGGGATAACAGTTGGCAACTTTGTGTATGCTGTTACATGTCAATTTGAATTGGAGACAAAATAAACCGGAGAGACGAAGAACCCCGTTCGTGAGTGCGTTACACGTTTTGGACGGAGTCCAGCGAACTATTTCGATGAGCCTGTGAAACTATTTAATGTAATCCGATACCAGGGAACCTCCAAAATCCATAGACCCGCGTGTCTGTAAACGTCATTTACGATTAATTGGAAAGCTACGTGCGACTGCATACGTCATTCGTATATATTCGAAACAGTCCAATAATCATTTGTCATCAACGGTGCATGACAAAGCCGCGTTCGCGTTTACAGCTCCCGTATTCCAATCTCGGAAGCAACACTTTTTACACTTTCTCCACCATTTTTTAAACGGACTCTTGATTATCTCAATTTTTTTGGTATTTTGGAAACGACAATTTGCTTTTTTGTATTTGAAATTACTGTATTAAAATCTCTAGGAAATCATTTTTCAGCTTTGTCTGCCATTTTTTTAATGAAGAAATCTTTTGATTATCTATTTTACGGAATTTCGGATGGGACAATTAAATTTCCTTTTTTATGTGCGAAATTTCATATTCTAATGGCCCGTTTGTTCACCATTTTTTAAACGACGGATTCCTGATTTTATTTTCAATGTTTTGGTATTACAAGAGGGATGATTATACATCCGCTTTTTTCTGAAACATCCGGATAATTACGAAGTATAGAAACATTTGGTGGGATTAATTTGTAAGAGGATGCCATTGTACTTGTACTCTGGACAGTGGGTAAAAAAAAGAAGAGAAAGAACGAATGGGTTTTGTTTAAAAAATGTCGAGTCCGAGGTCTCTAGTTCGCAGGAGTGTTTCCGGAATGAGCCAGGAACAAAGGGACGTTACGCTGGAGAATCCTGCTCGCTCTTCTGCTTTTCTCCATAGTGAGTCACACTGGATATACAGCGGGCCGGGTTTGTCTCGTTGCGGAGCAGCTTTGCACGGCTATACACGAGACGACCATCCGGTTTCATCGCGGTTCCGTCTGTCCTCTGACGTTTCCACGGCAACCCGTGATTCGTCTTTTCACGCAAATACATGACAACTCCCGGCCCAAGCATTTTCCCGATCCGTCCATTCACCTTTTTTTAGCAACAAAAACTCTAAATATAAAATATTTATAATCAAAACCCTGATACTGTAATTATATTTTTTAGCAAGGCAAATCGATGTTCTTTTTATATAAAAACATGACAATTTCATTCGGAAGTACAATTGGTGGGTTTCCAAAAATTAAATTAAATCAGGAAAAATTGTACTGTGACGTTGTGATTGTTGTTACGCAATTTGGGATTCTTTTTGAAGAGCATGTAGGCAAGATAGAGGCAATGAGGAAGCCAAAGGCTCGTGGTATTCCCATGAACATTGCCCGGGAATGTCGAGCCAGTGAGGGAACAGGATTATGGACGAGATAGATCCAAAGGGGCTGCATCACCGGGGGAGGAAGCGAGAGGGAGCCGAGCGAAGAGAAACGTAATTGTAACTTCATTTGAGGCTAATTTTGGCTTGAGGCTATGATGAAACACGATAATAATCGGATTAACCAGACAAAGGACGGTTATGGATACGCGCCGAGTACTTCTGCCCCTTGAGGACATCTCGCTCTCTTTCTCTTTTCCTCTCGCTCTGTCTCACTCGCTCTCTTTTGGATAAAGAGATGGGTCTGGGTTGTTCGGTAGGTGGAAAGCTCTGCCAGGAGACTTGTGTACGCTCGAGGGTTAGAGGGTCGCGAGTGGTGGTGCCTGGGAGGTTGGCTGTTCGCGAAAAGCCGGCACACCAACCCCGTTCATCTGTCTCCTCTCTCGGCAGCGAGGTGCACAACCCTCGAGAATTCCCTTCATCCCTGTACAGTTATAGGCGAAGTTGCCAAAGCAAGCCAGGAGGCCGAGCCTCTACCCACCAAATATGGCCGCTCTCTAGCCCCTCGGCTACATAAACTTGTCGTACGTATACACACGTTCTGCTCCTACCGCTACCATATTGCATCCTTTCCACCCCTTTCTTCCTATTTTGAGATTTTCCGAAAACTCACCGGGGGTCAACTTTTTTAGAAATAAAATTATAACGCTTGACCGATGTCGATATTAAAACATTGCAGTAAATATTCTAATACCAATTTGGAATAATTAATTACAAAAAAGTTGATCTACGTTCGTTGTTTACGGGGAAAACGAGATTTAGAGTGGTAGTAAGATTAAAACGTTCGAAAATGGCGCGCTCTGCCTAATGACGTCACAATGTAGGTCCGAACTTCAAGTTCATGAATATGGCGATTTTTATATGTAAAAATTCAAACAAATTTGACTGTCACAATATGATCATCATATGAAACCAGAAATTTCAATTTGAATACTTTTTTCGGAAAATCCAAAAAAATAGAAACGAAAGATTGAATGATGTCCGGTCTGTAATAGAACGTGACACGGGAACCGAGCGAAATTGTCCACCTCGAGTCCCTTTCATTTTTTTTTCTTTGCAAGAGTGCGGAATAGCAAATAAGCCGAGACGGTGGGCCTCCGCGTTATTTATGATGATGTAATTTAATAACCGGGATACAAGGGGGTTCTGTGAACAACAAGTGAGCGAGAGACTAAAAAAGATGAACGGGAAGATAGCCGAATGCCGCACATCGTGAACGGAAAGTGGCATGAAAGTAGGAGCAAGCCTCGTCGCTATTGGCTCTCAGAAGCTCCCAATTCTTTACGTTGGGGTTTCTCCTTGGTCCGCGAATGTTTTCGTCTTCTGCCGAGAGAGAAAAAAGAGATAAAGAGAAAGAAGCAGAAAAAGAGAGGAGAGAAAGAGCCATATGGCGGCGCCCTCGCGAATCCGGCGTGCCTTTTTTTCCTCTTCTTTTGGGGTGCGAAATGATATGGAAGTAATGGAGAGTAAGAGAAAGAGAGAGCGAATAAACGGAGAAAAGACTGTGTGCTAGCTTTATTGTGCATTCGGAAGATTGACCCGTCCGATAGACTGGGACGATTTGAAAAAGAATGGAATCGACTGGTGCACACTTTTGTATATCTATACGTGTACATTTTGTAACAAAGTGAAGGACGGCAGCAAATGTAGTAGCTCGCTTATAGATTCTCTGTGTTCGGATCGTGCTTTATTTCTCCGTCTATCGCTGCGATGACAGATTGATACAATTCCCGCGAGCTCAATTCCTCGCGTACGACAGATTTTCCACCAACTGCCGTCTTTCTCTCTCCCTCTCGGGGCTGGTCATCATTCTGCGAATCCATCCAGGGAGTCTCGATTATGTCGAATTAAATCGACTTTGAAAAGGAATAAAGGAACGACATCACATTTTCGTCATTGCTCTTAATCGACGCTACACGTCGCGATAAGATCTACAAATCCCTTTTTTATTTTCACATATTTTCAAGGAAAATAAATTCGTTTTTATTTTATAAATACATGACTCGAGTTTTTTTAGAATAAAGAAAAATAACCGAATATTTTAATATTTTAATTTCAAGATGAAAAAATAGCTGTCGGATCCTGCAATCGCGATTATATACAAGGGATTCATATAAGATTTCGGATTCAGGTGAAAAATGTTCGAGCGTAGGAAAATCTTGTCTCGGTGGGGTCTAGGGTTGCCTAGCAGCTTTTTCCGCTTCCTCAAAGTGTGTAGCGTGTATATGAGCCACAGAGAGTATATACAGGCGTATACGTGGATAGAGTTTGAGAAAAAGGAAGAGGAAGAAGAAGAAGAAAGCTGGACTGGGAGCGTAAAGCCTTCGGGCGAATCTAGCTCCTTATCGATCCTGGCCCTGAGAGACTCTCTTCAGCTTCTCCGTCTTCTCTCTCTCTCTCTCTCTCCGCGCGTAGCTCTGGAAAGTCTCCTCTTCTATCCCGCATCGACGAAACTCCGAAAGCTCACTCGCAGTATAAACTCCCTTGCACACAGTAAAAGCTCTCTGTATAGGATTGTAACGTACTTTTGATGGAGACGAAGAGAAAAGAGAAAGAGAGCGAGAGAGAGAGAGAAAAAGCTACTTGAGCGTGACTCCGCAGCCCGAGCCGAGCCTATCAATATTTCCTCTGCCGAAATCCCATCCTTGCAGCCTCAATCGTTTTTCCCCTCTTTTTCGATCCACCCCTCTACTCCTTTGATTTCATCATTTTTCTTCAGCCTATTTTGTCAGGAAATTTTTAAAAAATGTAAAAACGGGAAATAAAAAATCTTCGAGATAAATAAAAAAATCTAAGAAAACTCTGAAACGTATTTGGATGTTTGAACTTTTTTTTTATGAATCGAGTAAATGACAAAAGTGGTCACATCTCGAGACAGAAAATGACGAATACGTCCGCTCGCGGATCGCTGAGAAATGAGGACGGAAGGAAAAACTTGCTTCAATCGTCGCCATTGTTTTCGTTTTTCCGCCTCGTCTCAGTTTTCCAGGGAGGAAGATCGAGTGCGATCGCTCGGAGAAGAACCCGACGAGGAATGGAAGCTTTCACACAAACGATATATAAATTCTACTTGAGAAACAAATGTATATAAGACTAAATAAAAAGAAGAAGAAATGAAAGGGATGAGATGGCGGAAGCGAAAGGAATGAGAGAGAGAAAGAAAGAAAGAAAGGATTTAAAAAAATGGGAGAGGGTTGAGGAAAGAGGACACAACTCGAGCAGGTCGACGTCGTCGTCGTTGTCGTGGTTGTCGTCGTCTTTGTGATAATCATCAAGGCTGGAAAGTAGTGTAAGAGAGCGCGCGGCATTGAGCCGGCACGGGAAAAAGCTCGGAACTGTTAACGTCCAATCTTTCCTCGCTCCGCTTGTTTTTCCCCGGTTTCTCTCGCTTCTCAATTCTCGCTCTCATATACACCGTGACTGTTATTTTATCTACCTATCTGTATAGAGAAAAATATATCTATCCATTCCGTTACCGTTGTTTTTCCCTTTTTTCCCCTTTCTCCGTGGCTTTCACTCCATTATAATCTCTCGCAGCGTCTTTTTCGTCCATCGGACGTTTTTGTCGACTCTGCTCGCGAAATCTCATCGAGCTCCTGCCTCACCTCCCGTGACCCGATGTTAACAATCAAGCTAACAGATTAATACGACAAAAACTCTCGTCTGTACGTTAAAATGATCGGACGATATCAAGGGAAAATGACGATTAATGGGAAAAAAGTTTCTCCGGTCATCGCACATCAGTTTTTAAATCTGATCAACCGATCCTGTATTTATGGATTTATAAATTAAGCTAACAAGAACATCAGAGTTTTTTAGAGTTACTCAAACAGTTACAAAAATTTGGCTCCGAGCTTCACATATTTCAAAAAAAATTCGTTTTCGAGCAACAAGTGAATTTCTTTTCGTAAAATTCTTTCCATTTTATTGAGTATTCATTACAAAATTTTACTCTTCATTTATTCTGCATCACAAGTTCACATAGCTTAAAAAATTTGTTTATTCCTCGAGCAAAAACGGAATATTTTATTGAAGAATAATTTCGCAAAAATATAATGTCAAATTAATAGAAATTAGTGCTTTTATGTACAATACTTCCCCATCTGATTGACCTTTAGATCCTCGGGGAGCGGACGGATTAATTCAAGTGTTTTTACATGGTTATATCCTCGAGTGGCGGGAGCCGGTTCAAACGATTGCGATCAGGAGCTTTTTCCGGATAAGCTTGTACAAGCAACACAATAGATTTACCAGCTACACGTATATTCGGGGCTCGTATTTGAGCCTTAGCACCCCCGCTCTGATCGTTATTGCACGATAAAGCGGTGCAGTCCTCGCGCCCGATGCGTCCGACGGGGAGAAAGAGCACGACGTACGGCTCCCCAGAGACAACATTACAGGGTATCAACAGCAAACTGAACAATCCTCCGGCCCCTCGGGAGTTTAACAAACTTCGACGAAGGGAAAGCACCGGAGAGAGAAAGAAAGACAGAGAGAGAGAAAGAGAGACAATAAGTAGGACGAGAGAAATAAAAAAAACGATTGATCTGGCACGCATATGTCCTGAGATTTAATCAGTCCCTACTTAAGGGTTTTTATCTATCTCCCTTGCAAGCTTATCTTCCTATCTAATCTACCCGCCGCCGACACCCCTCGGCACCTTTTTCTCTTTTTTTCTCCCGTTGACACTTACTCTCCGACGCATTACTCGCCCGCTGGCCTCTCACCGCCCTTTCAACACGCCCTTATAACGATGCACAAACCGATAATCAAATTGAGTGTATCGGATTACGGAACTCCTCTTGAACAAGTGAAATCCACTAATTCGATTGTACTCGAGATTCTCGAGAAATGAGAATAGTTTTGCAACGCTGATTAGGGATTTGACGAATTTTTGGTATTTCTCTAATTTTAGCGGGTCTTCAAATGATTGATCTTAACTATATGACCAATTTTTTTTTTAATTTTCACCAGCCTCAAAATGGTTGAAATTAATTTCGTACAATATATGTAGATTCAGAGTATTTAAAAAAATTGCTAAAATCATATCATTGTTACTTATTGAATGAGTTGAAGTATTGTTTCAGAAATTTAGTTAATTTGTTGACTTACGAAGATTTGCATTCTATTTAGTGATAGATTGATGATCTTTTGATTGAGGAACTCGGAATTGATGTTTACTCATGTTTAGTTTTCCAGGTACTCACCGATTTATGGAAGATACCGATGGCACGTTGTCCTGGGAACAAATGCCTTCTGCGAGCAACCTGTCACGGATCTCCCATGCGAACATCGTTGGATTGTCCCTCTTGTAATTAGCGATAGCGTCGACCACCGGTGGCGTCGCTACTTTCGGCTTCGAGCCCCCGATAACGCCAGCCTTGAAACTCCCCGTTTCGTAATACCTGATAAAAGTAGTCAAAAATCACACACATTAAAAAATGAAAAACATAATTTCAAGTTATGAATTTACTTTAAAATTAATTCGTTCTGCGAACCATTAATGATATGGTCTAAATCATGATTTTACGGTACAATAATGTTTCCAATTACAATTGTCTATTATTGTAAATGAGGAAGACAAAACAGTTGAATGTCAACAGGATGTGAAAACATTTTGATTCGCAAGAACGGAGTTTTATTTTTTTAAATAAAAAACTATATTTTGCGTGGTCAACAAAAATATGATCAGGAGTAAAAGCCGTAATGTTTTTGTCCGTTTACGCTAAAACATACTTCAAAAAGCCTGCGGTTGTCTGAACGAGCAAGGGAGAAGGGATCCTTATCTTCGAAACGCTTCATGACCGAGCCCTTTCTACCTAATTACTTAAATAATATCTTGGAGTGTGCTTAAATTCAATCGCACAAAGCATTTCGCAGCTCCAGACCCGATAATGGCTCTGCCTTTGGGATTCTGCGATTCTCTCTGTTTCCTTTCACGCCCCCTGATGAATGTGGGTCTTGAATTCACGTTAGCGTATGTGTAGCCATAAACATATAACACTATTTCTGACTTCAACGCCCAAGTATTTTATTCTTCTCTTTAATAATTCCTGCAGGTCCCTAAACATTTCATCACATCTCATATTTCCTAAAATTTTCATTTAAAATTAGTAATATCAAAATGATTGTCTTTAAAATTTGTATGAATTCGTATCAATTCAAAATTCATTGTATGATGATCACTTTGTTGGTACATTTCATGAAAAACTGTAAAAATCGGAATTTCATAGCTTTGGAAATATTTAAGCTTGATATATGAATACTTGAAATCCACGCATGATTTTTGCGGGTAGAATTATGCGGTTGGTTAAAACGAAGGATCAAGTTGGTAGAGGGGTGCCGGATGGTACGAGCTCCACAGAGTTAACTAAATTTCCAACGGGGAATCGCGAAACGCCCCCGTACCAAATTATTACGATTATATCACGCGTTCGAGCCACCCCTACCCTTCAGTCAGGCTCTTCCATCTGGAATTGCAGTTTCCATCGTGTTGGTCGAACATGTGCAGTCATTTCACCTCTTTTTCTTTCTCTGCCTCGCTGCTTCCATCTCTCTCTCTCTCCCTCTCTCTGTCTCTCTTTTTCTCGCTCATTTGCTCGACTCCACCCGTTGACATTTCGCCCCCTTTTCCCCCTTTGTCGCTATAGATCTCCCACCCTAAAACCGTGAAATGGCCATTCCCGCTGTCACGAGAGTTACGAGATTCTTTTTTTCGGGTCTCGCTATTTTCCTCTTTGGCATTTTACCGCATAAAATCTACGTTACGTACAAAAAAATCGACTTCAATGATTTTCTCGATTTCAATCTGACAATGAGCCAAAAAAGGCCTCGCTCCATTTGTCATCGAACGCCTGATTTTCCAACTGTGATTTATAATGTAGAAATTTTTCATCCTTTCCCTTCATACACAAGAAGAAAAAGTCGACAATTTTTACTCTACTTTCATTTCGAAAAGATTATTCGGAGTTTATGAAAAAAGTTTTATATTCTTAAAAATTATCACTTTTGACCTAATTTTTAGTTGCAAAATATATTCTATAAATGCTTCTTGCAAACATTAAATTCGAATAATTCAAAAAAATGTTAACTATATTCATAAATGTAACTTTTTTTAGATACGAAAAGTGTAAGCAGTAAATGCGGAATTAGTTTTTATGAAGAATAAACATTTCGTTTCGTTGTAAAGGGAGATTTGACGATTTCCAATTAGGCTCATAAAGTACAAATGTTGCGAAAATTTGGTGCTGCCTTTGCCGGAGCATATTTTTCTCTTTGCGGCATCGGCGGCCGCTGGTTTTGTTGCTTTTTTTTCTTCTTTTTCGAGCCGGTACAAGCGGTGTCACGGCGACTGCGTTACTTTGTGTCGAAAGGGCGTTATGGGCGACCGCGAGATTTCTCAGGAGGGCGTTAGCGAGCGAAAAGGAGGAAGAGAGAGAGGGGTACACGAGCATCGAGATGTGACGACGAGCGGAGAGCAAAAAAGCTGGAGGACTAAAGATTTCAACGCCGAGACGTTTCGAAGCGAGAAACTGCGAGAGGACCTCACGTACCGTCTCGCGTGCCCGTTTGTAAATAAGAAAAAAATAGAAAAAGACTTCCCGAGCTTAAGGGGGAAAAGCTGAAGAATAAAAAGAGATCGGAGAGAGAGAGAGACTCAACGGCAAAATCTGTACTCAAATTTTCGCCCAGCGGCTATTTTTTTGCTCTATCTTTGCTCTTAAAAGTTGCTTTCTTTCCGAGAAAGCACTGGTATCCACGTACGCACGTGTAAATTTGTACATACAAATATAAAGCGCGCGCTTAATCGCTGAGCGAGTCTTTTCGCGAGTTGGTGCTCTCAACGACGCGTGACTACGTAAAATGGACGTTAACAGCCTTTTTCTTCATCTCTGCCAACGAGCCAGACACGTGTGTCTTCTTGCTTCTCTCTCCGTCTCTTTCTTCCTCTTTACTTCCCGCCACTTTTAAATATCGACATCAAGCAGAATCGCGAATCGTTGCGAAATGTACTTGCAAATTGTCGGAATATTTCTGTATACGAGTTTTCTCAAAATGAGAAATTTTACGTTCATGGAAAATTTAGAGTGCCATTTCGGAATTCGGTACTTTTTTAGTTGAGGAATATTTAAAATAATTTATAAAAAAATTCTTTCACTTCCACGCTAATAATTAAATTTCTTGCTTTTTTTTAAAATGAGGAATTAATTCTAATTTTTCACGTAATATTTCTTCAAAATAATTTATGTTGACCGAGATGGCTTATTCATCAAAAAATAAAAGGGGAAAAAATAAAAGTAACTGAGAAATACTCTTATTTTATGCGGTTATGAGCCGAAAAATGATATTTGTGAGAGCATCCTGTTTTTTTGTCCTCTGTAAATTTGGCTGTTGAGATCGAGTGAATAAACGATTGGGACGGGGCCATCAAAACGGCACGAGGCTCCGGGACAATCGTGCGCAACTATTTCTATCGAGGGTGAGCAGAGAGAGTCCTGGATTTGCGCAGAAGTGCCTCGGAGTTCAGGGAAAAAAGAAATGGAAGGAGAAAAAGGAGGGAAAAAAAACACGAAAACCGCATCGCGTCGCCTAAGCCACCCAGGACCTTCCTTCCGGTCTCCAGCCGAGAGAAATCCTCGCTATATTACTCTGCGGAGCATCATTGCGATCCCGGATACCTCTCTCTCTCTCTATTTTTTGCTTTTTTCTCTCTCTTCATCTCGCTCTTCGCCCTTTTTCCGCGTTCGAACCCTACTCGTTGTCTCTCTTTTTAACTCTCTCGCTATCGCTTTCTCTGTTTCTCTTATTGTCGCGGCGACGACGTCTTTAATTAAATTCCGACCGAGAAAACAGCAATTCGCGTGCTCTCATGAAGCTTTCATTTTTTTGAAACACTCGTAATAATGATTTTTTTCAAAAATTTGAATTTTTTGTCTTTGACGAAAATTTTTATCTCAAAAATCCAATTTTTTCTGATTTTTTGAAGAAAAGTAATCTTCCAGAAGTGTTCTTTTTTCCAATGGACAAAATTTTGAATGTTCATGAGTACACATTGAATTTTTGCCTACGTATCGATTCTGCTATTTGTTTTTAATTTTGTAGTAATGTTTTTTGGACAAATTTAGTTTCATCATATTTCTATTATTTTTTTGGCGAATTTTCATCCCCAAAATCCCATGGATTTCTTTCCGATTTTTTGCAGTAGAAAAAAAAATCGCTCTTCCGAAAATCGTCTCTTGTCTCGTTGACAAAATACGTTCGTTCAGACACACCGAAATGTCGCCTGCTGTTTTCTGTCTTTCGCAAAAAAGGGTCTCTTTCAGAAAAATACGAAAAAACAAAAATATAGACGATGGCAATGGCAATTTTAAGAAAAAATATAGAAAAATGTTCTGAAATTCCTGACGCGAAATTAAACTCAGATCTTGAAAAATGATTTCGATTTTTGAATATTGGAATTATAATATGAATGAAATGATAAATATAGTAAGAATATAGGAGCGTACCTTGAGAGTATCTTGGAAACGCAGCCATGAGATACCCTTAGCTGCCTCGAAATGTCACACGGTCGGACGCCGCTGTGCGCCAGCTCGACGATCCTCTGCCTGACTACATCCGGTAGGGGCCTTCCGTTCACGAAGACGCCTCCTAGCTGGTTCACTCCCCCATGGCCTGCAAATGGAAATCGATAGAACATTAAACCGATCTCTCTCTATCTCTCTGTACGTGGTATACACTTTTTTATTCCTCATTCTCTTTATTTTTTTCTTGCATACAAATGCCAGAGCGAAACACGCATCGTTGTCCATACAAGAGAAAGATCAAATGTGCTGAGAATCGCAAAAACGTACGTAAGACAATTTTCAAATAATTATTTATTTTTATTATCGTCAAACACTTTTTAGGGATTAATTTTTTCCAAGTGTTTTAAAGGAATGAAAAAAATTAAAGTAAATAAATATTTAGTGACTTTGCGGAGTGACGATTTTGATCGAGTGTAATGATACCAAAAGTATTTCGAGTCAAAGATTCGACTATTTGGTATTCTCACATAATTAATAAATAATACGTGCATCGATTCATCATACGAATAATGCATCAAAAAATTTGAAAAAGGCAAAAAGGACTGTCACGATCCTTCGTCTTCATAATTTGCAACAGTCAAGTGTGAAATCAATAATCAAATTGTATCTTGAAAATTTTATATTATCAAAAGGTCATATAGTATGAAAGCATAAATTTGATTGCACATATCGTCATTATAATAAATTGATTCAATAAAGTCAAAAGTCCCAGTGTCACAGATTCGTCGATCTGGCTCCGACGAGACGTTTTTTTTCTGAAGGCATAATATTCTGAAGGCATAATAGCTTTATTAAGGTCCGTCCTAATGCGATAACAAATGTTAAGGGACAGAAAGAGAGCGAGAATTGGGATATGTAATATCGTAATGGAAGGATGAAGCTTCTGGCTTTGGTGGATTAATCTGGACATATGTCCCCTCTTTCGTGCCAGTGCACCAACAATTCGATGATCTGTGCTCTCAGCGGCGTTCTCCTGCTCGGACTTGGCTCGACGCAGGGCATTGACAATATAACGGGGAGACAGGAGCCAAAACTCTCAAACGATTCATCAATTCTTGAACTCTTGACACTAGTTCCATACTCTGCGGCTCCCTTTTTCTCTCTCCGTCTCCCTCGCTATCGCATTCTTTCTTCCCTCGATGTCTCAATCGAATTACATTCACTCTGACACTGTGCAGTTATTATTTTGTGAGCATAAGAGACACGTGATTTCGCCAACGAAATCACTTTTCTATTTTCTCCCTCATCGAAATATTTATTCATATTGTTTACAGTAAAAACGACAGATATTCATCGAAAAGTCAACAGACGTCTCAAAAAATTGTGAATGTGAAATAATTTTTTTTTCAAATTATGTAAATCATTCAAAATAATCCTATTTTATAATAAAATTGTGAAGAAGTTGAAAGAAAATATAAAGAGCTTGAAAATTGATACGAAATTCTAGACAGATACAAAAATTTCGATATTTATTCATTTTGTTAATTAAAAAAAAATCTTTCTCAAACAATCGACAGCAATTTCTGTCAAAAATTGTATACAACAATCAGGTCGAATTATTTTAATATAATTTAAACATCTAATCTATTTCTCTACTCTATTTTGTAACAAAATAATTACAAACATGAAAAAAGCAGAGGAAAAGACTTCTTGGAAACCGATACACGATTCTAGTCTGCGAGACATACAAAGAAGACTTCATTCTTCGTCAGATGTCAAAAGGGAGGAAGAAGAGGAAACGCGATACGCATTGTCGTTCCTCCGGAGTTATTTCGCTTTCCTCTCTTATTTCGTGGCTTAGTTAGTGCAGGAATCGAGGAGAATGATTACCCGGAGAAAAAAAAGGGCGAGAATAAGCGAAGAGAGTGAAGCAGAGGAGACACGAGGAGAGAGAGAAAGAGAAGACACTCGCAGCAGGAAGGAGAGAAAAGAGCGCGTCCAGCGTCGTCTCCCGTTTCAGTGATTCCCATTGCCGCGGTTACGAGAACAAGACAATGACGATTATTCTCTCTGTGCGAACCAGAAAAGAGAGAGAGACACATTCATACACATATATACAATCAAGAGCAAGAGCAAGAGGATGGAAGGGACGGTTTGCCGATCATTACGAGAAGCGATACGCACTTCCGCTCGCAAATCAATATTCCCTTCTCCGATGTATGGAATTTATCTCGTTCATCGTTGATGTAGTTGAAAAGTTGATTTCTCGCTCTCTCCATTTTCGTTTATATACGACGCATAGGTACGTATATATGTATACAGATGCAGATTGCTCCGGGTCATAGAGGCCCCGGAACATCGCGAGATATCAAGAGCCACATGCATATACGTGTGGAGGATCTCGGACGCGAGGACTTTTCTTCCTCTCTGTGTGCGTCCTCCGGTCGCCTGGTCCATCCGATGCTGAAGCATGCTATTCCGTGCGAATACGAATGAAGAGCGAGAGAGAAAGGAGAAAGAGAGAAGAGAGACAAGGGTGGACATAGGGCAGAGCAGAACTCTCCGGACCCTACGAGGCTGCGTTTCCCCGTCACGCCTGCTGACCACAACTATATAGGAGAACGAGAGAGGGTTCACCTCGCTCGGAACACAGAATTCACCCCCGTTTCCGTCTCTCCTGCGCTCTTTCTCTATCTCTCGCTCATTCTCGAGCCACCCCCTTTGCGACTCTCTCTCTCTATTTCTCTCTCACTCTCTCTTTCGCTCTGGACTCTCCGTACGCCAGAAATGGCCGGATTTTCCAACGGCGCTCCACACAAGGTACCCGGCAGGAGGTCTACCAAGCGAGATGGAAAGAAAGGCCAGTGGCAAAAGGTAGAAGTAGTGGAAGCAACGAAAACCACCGCTCTGACTACATTACGACCCTTATTATTGCAATCGTCTTTTCCTCTATGTATGCATGTGTTTGTATGTTTATGTATATGTATATGTATTGTACATATGTGTATGTTTTATGTACGCACCCACGCATCGAATACATGACAACACACACGTAGATGCAAATCCGCGCAAATTTCTCTTTGGAAACCCTTTGCGTCCTTCTCTTTAACGAAATTCAAAACCACACGCGCTTGAAAAGGTCGTCCGGGAAATACAAAGTCGTCGATTCTCCGTCTCTCTCGTTTTCTCGTTTTCGGGATATCTCTCTTTTTCTTTCTCTCTCAGATATACATTGTTATATATAAAGAGAGGAGAGCACGTTTCGTCCCGGAAAACTCGTTGATTTTCACTAAATAGCTGAGTAATGTAAAGAGTTAGGATGCCCGTGGCCTCTGGGATTTGTTTTCGGCTGTTATCCTCGAGAAGGGGAATTAGTTCTTATTGAATGCGGACACACATTTTCAATCGTTTTTTAGGAATCAAGACGAGAGTGTGGGTATTTAATATTTTTCATCGAAGAGGAAGGTAAAAGGCTCGAAAATCGCTGGTCATCGATGTTAAAATTTTGTTTGATTAAGTTTTAATGAATTTCGAATTATTTGGTTTTATTTTTTAAGTTTTTTTTTTGAGATCGTCACGCGATTCGAACTCGAGTCTCATTTGGCCAGATTGCGCAAAATCTGTGAAATCTTAGAGTCATTCGATGGGCAAGAGACGACGAGGGAGAGGAGAAACGATAGAATCGTTGACCACGGTTCGAAGCCGCGAACTACGCTTTCCATCCGATTTTTGATAATCTGGAGCTACTGTCGTACGAAACGATTGCGCAATGTTGGAACAAAGATAATCACAAAAAGAGCAAAAAGAAATCCTGGGTGGAAAAAATTAGAGGCTAAATCGAGCATATTGTTGATTCAAAATGAGAATTGAGATTTTTTTTCGGATCGATCGAGTCGCACTGGCGACCATGAATAATTTTTTGTTTCGTCACGGATATGACGCGAGGAAAAATGAACGAGTTACGAATCAATCTATAGGATTTTTACCAATCGAAACTCCTTTTTGCTGGAAAATTATTTTAATGATTCATATTTCAGAGATCAAGAGAAATTCTTAATTTTTTTTCTCATTCATACTCTGAAGAATTTCTTCGCTCTCTTCATCTTGCCACAAATTAAAATCGGTATTATTTTCGAGAACTCAACATTGATGATGAAACATCGTCGTCTATATCTTTGATTTGTAGAATGTAAATTAACGAAATGGTGAATTTTCATTTGTTCAAAATGATAATTATCGATTTTTTCCAGTTTTTTATCAATCCAACCATATACACATAAGAAATATCTTGTTTTATCGCGAAGAATACCACAATAATAATAAAAATTTCACACACAGAAATAAATATGATGGAGTCAAAAATCAATCCACAAACTCTTTCTTCATCGAATTTTAATCGATGTTTATTAATAACTTTTGAAAATTCTCAAACGGATTTATCGTCCGATATTGATGAAAAGTTGTCCTTACTCTGGATTTATAGGATATGTAATAGAGAGAGATTTGGTTAGTTTGGCGAATGGTTTTTCACAACAGCGCAGAAATCCAGGCAGTACTAGCTTTCATACGAGTCTCATATCGCTGTTACGTGCACGAAACGAATTGGTTATTGGCAAACGTAAATCCAGTCGCGATGTCACTTTCCTATACCTCATCCTCTTTCCTCTTTTTCCTCCCCTCATTCCTTCTCTCTCTGTGCCTCTGTAGCAATGCCAATTTTATTCGCGACAGAATGTACACGAACGTGCGTTTCCGCGATGACGTATATTCGATATCAAAGTCGCCGGAAAAACAGAGGCGTATTTCATCGAGGAAAAAGTATAATGGAACTTTCCGGCGAGTGAAAAAACGAATCAGGTTCATGAGAACCAAAAAATATGGAAAAAATAAATTTCACGTAAAATATTACCCTGATCAATTTGAAATGTGATTCAATATTCTTCGTGCCACTTTCGTACTTGGTAAATTATTTTTCAAGTTGTAATTTCGTTAGTCTAAAATAATTTCTTTTTCATGAAGAAATCAAGGTAAAAAGGAATCGCATGAAACAAAATGATTTGTTTCGATTTTATAATATCAAACAAACAAAAATTATTACTCGTATATCGCAATAAAAAATAAAATTCAGCAATTATGTCAAATTTTCTCTAAATATATTTTTTAGACACGAATATTTCCATTTTTCCTGAAATATTTTCTAACAATTTTGATGAGAAATATTTTCATCGTCACGAATCGAACCTAGATAATTTTTTTTTCATAAAATTTGTTTTTTGCGTAAAAAAGTAATTATTTTGGGAAGTAAAACAAGTGATCTTACACGTGTAATACTCCATCATATTTTGGTTGTATCGATAAGCCGTGCTGAGGTCCATCGCGACGGCGACGAGGTTGCCCCGAAGCCCGTCGGCCGTCGGTTTTTCCTCCCGTTTCCCCAATTCACCGATTTTCCCTTTCTTCTCGTTTCCGCGAGAACCAACAAAAGAGGAATTCAATTTATCTTCTCTCCATTTTTTCTCGATCTCTGACCTCTCGGATTCAATCCCGACTCATTTACGTCACAAGTTTTCCGAGCACAGACACGCGCGTAAAAAGAAACACGAAGACACAAACACAAACGGAGCACCAAAAAGAAAAAAAACGATGCCACTCGGGAAAATTCTTAATCTCTCCTATCCTCGTCACTTCGTCGCGTTTTTCGTTAAAACGTCATCGTGCATAGAATTATATTTTGTAAATATATTTCAAGCTGGCTCGGAGATCATTTCATTCATGATTCGTTGATCCCGGAACGAGCGCAATCGGAGATTCTCATCGTGAGGGACGACGGACGGTGATGGACGGCTCTTCAGCGAAAATCTCCACCGATCTCACCGATTCCCTCCTCCCCCCTCATCGCTTAATATTTTCCCGCTCGGACAACTCGATATTCTTCACTTATCCGGAATCCCTTCCGATCTTTCGAAAATTCCGAGCCTCGAGGTCCTCGCGCAAATCGAGTCGCACGCTCTTCATGACACTCGAGATGAAAATCGCCTCGTAAGATCGCTCTTGAAAATCGTTCCTGATAAGAACGACGCAGTGTCGGAGTTATCGTTAGGACACTGTCATTATCGTTACAATCTCGCAGATAAGAATTTTTATTTTCAATTTACAAATCGACGAAAAAAATTCGATGTCCCGTCGGCAACGAGCGCTTATCAAATTTTAATCATCACTTTCACTAAACTTTGTCTCATTATTGTAAAATCACATTTTCCCGGAACACTCGCGCGGCGCGTGTTTTAATCCTTGACAGAGGGTGACGAACAGAGTCCCAGAAGATTTAATTCCTCGAGAGAGATTTTTACTCTCTTTCGATCGAATCGGCAGGATCGAGACCTCGATCGCGACTGCTCGAGGGTAGCATCGATTCTTCCACCGAGATGCGTGTAGATCGTGGTGGCGATCTCGTCCGAGGGAGAGAGAAAGATAGACAGAGAGGCAAGGAGACGGGTCCGAGGGAAATTCGATCCGGGCAGGTTGCCGCGTGCCTTGATACCTTGCCGAGTGCCAAAGACCGAAACAAACAAAATCCGGAATGACGAATGGGAGAGAGAAAGAGAGGGAGGAAGGAGAAACAAGACGAGGGTGAGCAGGAAAAAATTGTCGGACTCGACGACAATTACGTACTCAAAAACGAACGGAAGTGATTTGTTTACGTTTTTATCGTCCCTCGGAATTCCGATCGGTAATCGTCCTCCGTCAAAATACTCTCCAGACTCGCGCAATCGTCCGAACTAAGGTGAACGCGTGGGACGAGCGATGGAAGCCCGTTCAAAGACACGTGACTTTTCGGGAGCAAAATAGTGTCTCGACGCGACCGCGAGACCGTAGGCCGGTACGCGCGAAAGATCCGCGCGCGCGCACTGCGCCGAATTTCGAACATGGAGCCCGAGGGAGCGAGCGAGAGAGAGAGAGAAAGAGAGACACACGGAGATGATGCTGATCGGTTGGAAGAGAGCGGATTGGAGGGAGACAGCTTTCATCCCCGAGACCACGCCCGTCAACCCTCGGGACGGAGATCCCGCGCGTTACGGTTGGTCGAGCTGGCCTCGGTCACGTGACGCCGGGAGCGCGAGCAACGAGCAAGGGTAGCGATCGAGGGGCGGTCTGGCGAGGCTCCGGATCGCGAGAGGGGAGCTCTCGCTGCTCTCTCTCTCTCGATTCTTGAGCTCGCACGGTTGCCGGGGCGACCTCGCGAGAACGCCGGATAACTCGGTTATATCGGCGGGTTTTCTCTCCCTCTCGGCGAATTTACCAGCCGGACCTTTTCCGACGCGCAACATTTTCTCTTGTCCTCGCCGAGAACGGGCGGCAAAGCTTGCGAAATAAACTCCTCGCCAGCTGGTCTACCGCCAACAGTCCCGCGCGAAATCACGCGAATCTTTCGAGGGAGGGAAAATTCTCTCCTCATCCCCTCGCCGCTGGTTATATTCACGAAGCGTGCGAGTTAACCGAGAAAAAGGAAAGAGAGAAAGAGAGAGAGAGAATGAAAACGAGACGGTCGACCCGACTTGTCTCTCTATACGTTTTTCTCCCTCATTCAACACGAGTATGTATTATACTTTTCTCTATATATATTGGAAAAAAGAATTCCTCGAAGCCTCTATCCACTTCAGAAACAAGACGGACCGCCACCGGAAAAAAATGAAAGTGAACTCCTGGCACGTTCCAATCTCTACCACCCCCATCCTCCTCCTCCTCCCCCCCTCGCCCTCTTTATTTATTCCAGTCAGGAATCCAAGAGGATTTTCAACCCCGCTAGGATAACGAGCCAAGAATCTTTGATTCTTTAATCGCGAACCTTCCCATTATTTTTTTCTGTACGCTCTTATTATCGATTGAATTCTAATCATGATTTATACTTGATGATTGCATAATTTTGAAGCTCTTGAAAAGCTCAAGAGGATTTTCAACCCTATTCTTTTTTTATACTCTCGTTATGGATTGAATTTTAATCCTGAAACTTTTTACTCGATAATTATATAATTTGAATGTTTTGAGAAAATGTGTGCGTATAAAAAATATTCAAGACGAGTGTACGTACATACGAGAACTAATCGTGATTTACTCGATGACATAATTTTAAAGCTCTGAAAAAGCTTTCTAGAAAATTTTCAACCCCATTCCAGTATCACTCAATCATCTTATCGATTGAATTCTAATCGTGATTTACTCGATGATTGCATAATTTTGAAGCTCTGAAAAAGTTTTCTAGAAAATTTTCAACCCCATTCCATTATCACTCAATCATATTATCGATTGAATTCTAATCGTGATTTACTCGATGATTGCATAATTTTGAAGCTCTCAAAAAGCTCAAGAGGATTTTCAACCCCATTTTTTTCCACCCTTGTCATGGATTGGTTTTTAATTGTGAAACTTTTTACTCGACAATTATATAATTTTAATGTTTTGAGCAAAAGTGTGTGTAGATAAAAATATTCAAAACAAGTATACGTACACTAATCGTGATTTACTCGATGACGTAATTTCAAAGCTCTGAAAAAGCTCTCTAGAAAATTTTCAACCCCATTTTATTTTCATTCCCTCATATTATCGATTGAATTTTAATCGTAAGACTTTTTATTCGGTAATTGCATAATTTTAATGCCCTGAGAAAGCGCGTGAGTAGATAAGAACGTCCAAGAGACGAGCAAGACTGAGGAGCGGGAGGAGAGGTTGGATGAGGCCCGGAAGGTGCGGTCAGCGATCGGAGATGGCGTCGGTGCATGGGACCGCCGACGGGCCGCGAATCTCACAAGGGCCGGTTTACATTCGAGTGCATTCTCGTTATGCAAAGGATACGCACATAACGTGCTATTGATAGTTACATAGATGTATATACATATATATTTATTATACATAAAACACACATCGTACGAGTCTCGTTTCTTTTTCTCCTCGTTCATTCCCATTCACATTATTCCTGTGCGCCTTTCCCCCTCTACCTCTCGACTTCGTATGCGACTTTCATTTGTACGATCAATCAAAAGGGCGTAAGTGTATGAATTTCTTACGTTAATCTCGCTCGTCTGACATTTATTTTCTTAAATGTTGAGATAAAACAGTTACGAGTGTTCAAAGACTCTTTTCCTCTTTTTCCTTTTTTCTTCGTTCCCTCTCTCTCGATGTGTCTCATTCTCGTATCGATCAGAGACACGAGATACGTGGCACTTCCTCTCTTCTCCGTCGAGAGAGTGACACAGAGACAGATTTTTTTATTCTCGTTTTTTTTTTCATCGGCAAACCAGACGATCCACGAATGTTATTAAGAGATTGACTTACGCAACCCGGTGTTGTCTATCCGATACACTGGTCGAATATTCCACGTGTGACATACGGTGCAGAGAGCACTGTCGAGTTTCTCGAGGGTTGGTGGAGAAGAAACGAGAATAAAAGAACGGCGGGAAAGGATATCGCGGTGCACGACAAAGTATCCCAGAAATCTTGCTCCTTATTTTCTTTTTCCTCTTTTTTCGGATTTTTTTCTCTTTGTTGTTCTCAGATTATGTACCGGGAAGAAAAAACGTATGTGAAAGAAGATTGAGGATTGAAGACAAAAAATAAATGTGTGACAATTATTTACAAAATGTAATCTAAGAAATTTTTTTTTAATCTAAAAAATGTGTCAAAATCGCAATTTAAGATAAAAAATAAAATCATTGAAAATTTAATTTAATCACAAATTAAAAAATTTGACAAACAGTTTTAATAAATCTTGAGATATCTAACAATTTTATGGAAAGCTGTTGAATAAAAATAGTATGAAATATTGGATAAAGTGAATAAGAAGATTGAAATACAGGAAAGTCGAGAGAAGATTGAACGTACAGGTGAGATTCCAATGGAGAGAAAAACGTGTAGAAAGAGAAAGAGTTTGTGTGTGTTTGTGTAGACAAGAGAGTGAGAGAGACTTATTTGGCTCTCGAGTGGATTGCAGAGCGTTTATGCAAATGCCTATAGAGTCAATCGTATATACCTTGAAGACACATACCTATCTCCATCAACGAGTGCTCAGTTATATAAAGTACTCCGTGCAAGAATATTACACTCAGACTATATATCAAGTTCTATAGATAGGAATGATATAACGAGGCAACAAATCTTCATAAAATGAATTTCCGTTCGATCTCATTGGCAAAACTGTCTCTTTCTGATTCTCTCGAGGCTTGTGCGTAGGATGTTCTAGGCATTGGGGCCATTACAAACGTATGGGATTTTTAAATAACTGTACGCAGACTTGTTCCAAGCTTACGTCAAATATTTTTAATTGCTTCGATATTTCTCAATGACGTGTATAATTTAATTTTATTTGATGAATTTAAGAATTTTTTAAAATAAATGATTCGCAATTTGTAAAATTTTTTTAAAAAATGTATGAAAATTTAATATTAATAATAATTTAATATTTCGTTTCTGTGTAACTTCCATTTTTGGGAGAAAAAATATCTCATTTATCGTTCGCTCTCTACTGCATTTGTCTGTCAGCGAGAGAAGATCGAAGAGTCCTCGAATCGAGCGGGACGTATGCTAAACAGAACGAATACCCTCCTTACTTTTTTTCCGCAATCAGAGATCGGGAGAAAACGAGAGAGGCTGAAAATGAGACTTTGTCATATTACAAGCTCGACTAGGAAGATTGAGCCTAGAATATTGGATGGGGGGAAAAATAAATAAGAGACTACTCTCAATGAACGATGATTTGTTTCCAAGGAGACATGACGGATGGGCTATGCCTCGATATTTCGTGAACAATGCGGGGTGCGCATTTTTTTACAGGGCGACACAATTGAGAAACAAATGACACTGTCATCGAGTTATTTTCGCAAAATGTATCCTTATTTTGGTCCCTACAAAAAATTTGAGGTAATTAATCAGAAGAAATCATTACATAAATACGAGTTCTGTCAATTGATGGAATTCTGCTTTTCGTGAAAGATTTTTTCATGGGACGAAAGTACGAAAATTTGAAATATTTTTTGCAAAATGTATCCTTACAGTATTTTGCAAGAAAAAAAATTTCGAATAATCGATTAGATAAAATCATCAAGTAATTGTTGTCTATTAATTAATTGAATTCTGTTTTTGGTGAAAGTATCACGAAACGATTTTTCATGAAAAACAGAGTTTTCTCCATGAAAGAAAAGAATAGGACGAACGAAATATGCAGAAAGAGGGAAAAAAGAAATATGAAAATGATGGATGTTAACGTCCGGAAGTTTTTTCCTCGTACTCGAGATACGGAAAAAAAATGATTACAGAAGTCGGTTATTACAGTGTGGTTAGTTCTCGTATTATAATTTGGTACTCATGTATACCGCGCGTAGATGAGACAGAGAGGGAGATGCAATTACAGTCTCGCTAATGTCTCTCCGAGTGGCTCTCCGTCTCTCTTTCCCTTTCTATTCCCTTCTCTTCCACTCTCGAGGGGCACCACGTTTGCTCGCCGAAAGATTTAGTCGCCGACATTATATATTCGTCGTTGTAACGGTTAACGAGAAAAAAAGAGAGAAAGAAAAAGAAAGATGGACAAGGAAAAGGGCGATAGTGAAATTTCGATGAAAAAGAGAAAACGAGAGAGATAGAGATAGTGAGAGAGAGAGAGAGAGGGCTAAAGGGAAAAAGGACAAGAGCCCGAGTGGGTAAAAGAGGAGGAAAAAAAATGAGCAGCGAGTTTGCGAGGAACGATAACTTACGAGATTTGATGTAAATAGAGCACTTACTTATTCGCCACCGTGGCACAAGTTAAAAATATCCCGTTGCTCTCTTCCCTCACAGAGCCTTCGGGAGAGGGAAAGCGCCAAAAGACGTACCTCGTTTCTTCCCTTCCTTTTTTTTTCTCTCCTCTTGCCTTTCGTTTTTCCTCTCCTCTCTTTTTTCCTCGTCGTTCTTTTTTTCGTAATGAAAGCAATCAATTCAAGTCCCTGCGCCCTCTAGTTGCACAACCCCTGAGAGAGGGATGGAAAGCTCGAGGCCAACGTGTATACGATCTCGACAAGACCCCAGGAACGTTCTTAACCAGTCAACAAGACTGAGAGACTCCTTTTTGGACCCTCGCTATTTTATACACCGCTCCAGAGACTCAACCGTACATTCGCTGTCAAAAAAAAGTTTCGACGATCTGTACGAACCACTTTGCCATTTTTCTTATTTTACAGTTACCGGTATCAGGATCCTCACGACTCAATTTTTTCCAATACTTTGTATTACTCTTATTCTGCAATAAAAGCATTACGTTTACTTCATGAGGTTTTCGAATCATGACATTCTTCATTTTCGTTTAAAATTATCACCAAATGTCGAAACGCATAAATTTTGAAAACTCCTAATTTTATTTTTATAAATTACGTTCCATCTTGATTCATCGTATCAACAAAATATCATTGAAAATATTGAACAAATTTATAAATAATATTTCTACTTAAATTTGTCAAACGATTTATCATGAGGCTTTCACATAATTATTGAAATTTAAAATATTCCAAAATTTGATAACACTCAAAACATGAAAATTTGACATTTTCTTTGAATAAATACTATTAATTAGTAATATTATTTATATTTATTTATAACGTGACAAAATTATTGACTGATTGACAAATGAGAGAAATGAAAGAATGCTATTGGGCGTTTATTTTGGGCGAGTCTGTAGAGCACTTTGTATCGAGAATGGAAAGAGGGGGATGGTTTGTTTCGAATCTCCGGGGGTTGGTTTCAAGACGCTACTTTTCCACGCTATACGTTTGCTTTTACTCTATATAAGCACGGAATTTCGAGTTAGTCGAGGTTCAGCGTTCCGAAGGAAAGAGCAAGCGAGAGAGGAGAGGAGAAGAGAGAAGGAGTCAGCGAGGGAGGTGGGGGAGGGGGAGGAAGGCTTTCGACCTCTTTAAAACAGTACTAAAGTATCGTTAATCTTAGCCAAAGGAGACTCTCACCTCCTCCCATCTCCATTTTATATATTTTCTTACACGGACAAGCTCGGTGGCTGAGCACGGACGTTTCCAGCCAAACTAGTTAGACACTAACACTCTTGATACAAAAATAAATCGTAACGAGAGCGACGATAGATCTCTCCTGGCTTCACTGCTTCTAGGCAATATCTCTTATCCGCCATATTAACGTCCTTGTGTACAGACATATCTATACTTTATTATAAACAAATGATCAAAAACTGTCGAACGTTAATCATCCTTAGTTAATTATCCTGTATCGATCAGTGACAGGAAAAATAAGAGATAAACTGTTTTTTTTAATATAAATGACTGATAACGATTTTCTTTTATCACTGCAACTTCACGTGAATTTATAAAACGTGATCATATAATTAAAAGATTGGGAACTGGATACACAGGCTTAAAATCTTTCTCGGCTGAAGTCTCTATCAGTGATCACAAAAACGAACCAGGTCACTCCTGACTTTGACAAAGCAAATCGAATCGAGGTAAAAAATTGATTCTCTTTCGACCTAATGCGAAAAAGTGGATTTTTGATTACACGCCAAATGAAGAGAGCGACAAAAGCCGAGCAAACGTGAATTTATTGAGAGGATAAATTCAAACGAAAGAGCCAAAAATTTGGGGTTTCAAATGCGGATGAAAAGAGAATGAAAAGAGGGACGAGACGAAGAGAGGGAAAGCACATGAGAAATTACTGTTTTGCTTTTCATATAGTATGTAACTTCGTAGGTGTATATATGTCTGGTAGAATCCAGAAGCAGCTTTTGTGCCCACAGGGAAATGCTAAATGTCAAACACTCAAGCCACCCTCGTCCCATGGGAGATCGAAAGGCCACGAGATCATAATATTATCAAGCTTCATCCCTCGTCTTCTCCTGTCTCTGCGCGCTCTTTATTTATACACATATTCATTTTTTACACACTATGCCGATATATTCGCTCGTTTATTTATAAATTTGCGTATTTCCTTTTTTCCAAGAGAATTTGATAAAATTCACTTGTCATACGTACACGAGGCATTACCGTGGAAAGATTTATCGGATAAATCTTCTCAACTATCAACCGCGCTTGGCACCGAAGTGACAAATGACTCGAGCTTTTCATCAATCCACGCAAAATGTGTATATGTATCGTAGACTCGATTACTTTTATTGCTTCCACTATCTCGCCGGTGAAACCATCGATCAGCTTGAAATTTATTCCTCGCGAAAAGTAACCGTATGTTTAAAATTGATCTTTTCTTTGTGAAATAATGAGAGTAAATATATATAAATATATAAAATTCAACACAGAAATAAATAACGCACATTTGTCTTAAGAAAAAAAATGTAATTCGAAAACAATTCAAGAAGAATTTAAATTATTATTATAAATATGGATACTTGTCTGTAAAATTTTAATTACCTTCTTTCTCATAAAAGTTAAAATCGACAGGCACAGGCATGTTTAAATTTTTTTTAAATTGTTATACTTTTTAGTCGAATTTAGCTGACTTTCTCATACGTTAAAATATTAAAATAAATAAGAAAATACATTAAAAATACATTAAGACACAAATATTCTTCGACATGTTAATTTACACGAGTCACCGAGGAAACTAAAACTGATTGAAAGAAAACTTTCATATCGCTCTACCTCAATCCATAATATGTGTCTGCGAATATCCAAGTGGATACTGTTTACATTTTTTTTGACATTCAATACTTCTTCCATTCTCGAATCAATATTTCTCCTAAATTGAACGAATTTATTTGGAACCATCAATCATTAATTTTACTATAATCAATTATAATCATATTTAATTATTCCTTATCATCAACTTTCCTTACCTTAAATTTTTTAAATCAGAAAATAGAAAAATTAAAAAATATTACTACTCAACGATAAGTGTGCACTTTGCTAAAAAACGCGAGGGAAATAACGGAGCAAGATCTTCGATGATGAAAAAAGTAGCGGCGGTGGTACAGAATAGCGAAAAAGAAGCGAGTGATACAAAGTGAAGTACAAACACTCGAGTTCCTTATTTTTTTCGTACTTTCGGCGGAGACTTACATGCGAAAGAAGACGTGAGAGCGAATCTCAAGTTCGGAAAAAAGGGCGAGAGTGGCAGGGGCAAAAAGACTGAGAGAGTGAAAGAGAAAGAGAGAGAGAGAGACGCGAACTGGCGACACGGAGCGTTGCTCACCATTTCCCGCGAGTTCACCGAAGCCACCCACGTAGCCCGACGCTCGTTTGTCATCCGACAAATAGCCTTCTCCAAGTGCCACCACCGAATATCCGCGCGCACTCTTCTCGCTCCTCTTTAACCCACAGCGATGAGCTTATATTTCCATCTCTCTCGTTCCCTCTTTCCCTCCAATTCTTGAGGAGAAAACTCGACTAATACGCTCTCCTCTCATCAGAACGGTTTCTCTCGTTGTCTCGAAATTCGCTGCAACCCTCATTGTAAACTCTTGCAACTTCCGAAAAAAAAATTAAAAGGGAAGAAAAAGATTAGACGGACGAAAAGATTTTCGTCTCTCGTCGCGTCGATCAAACTTACTCTTCGCTTATTGTAAAGTCTTTGCTTCTCTGTTTTTATATTTCTCACTTTGTTACAAGTCACGCACATGTGAATTTTGGTTATATTCTTGCAGACTCTGTTGTCGTATTTTACGGTTCTATTATGGGTTTCGTTGAAGGAACGTCAAAAAAGTCGTTCGGAATAAAAATATAATGTTATTCGTATATTTATATCGACGATGAATTTAGACTTTTGAGTCATTTCCGATAAGAGCTTTTGACATAAATTACTAAAATGAATGAAATAATTTATTGGAAAATTTGAACGATTGTTATTTTGATTGTTCAAAAAATGTCAATAAAAATGTTAATTATAATTTTTTAATTTTATTCACAAATTTTAATTCACTCAAATGTGAAATAAAAAAATGAAAGGCGAGATAGAAAAAATTATTTATCAATCAAAAAACCAAAATTTTTGGATTTTTTTCCACAAACTTGAGTTCACCTGAACTTGAAATAAACAAAAAAAGTGAAAAGAGAGAGAACAAAAGGGTAAATGAGCAAAGAGAAAAGACGATTTGCGCGGTTTCAGAGAATATTCGGAGCAGAGGCGAGAGGAAGATGGAAATTGTAGCAACTCGAGAAAATGTCGGTTCGGTCGAGGTGGTTGGAGAGGTGAGATGAATAAATAAGAGGTTTCTGAAAGGAGGCGAGCTTCTTTCGCGGTTATCCAGGATCTCCTGTGACCGAGACTGCCATACACTCCTCTTCTTCATTTTTCCTTCATCTTAATACTTTTGTCTGGGCGAGTTAGCTGTTCCCTTCCCCATAGTTAGATAGGTGAGGGCGGCTTGGTTATTACGCGGCGTCACGCGATGATGTATCCACGCTGCTTCAGATTGTCTCCACGAGATGGGACCACCGAGCGTGAAATATGCACCACCTCCGCGCTTACACCACCACCGCCATCCCCCTTCCTTCCTTCCTTACCCTCTCCTTTGCTCACCCTTAGTCCTCACCCGCGAGGAATATTCCCTCGCGCATAAACCCTCATCTCCTCTCTCTCTCTCTCCTCTTCACTTTATTCGCCCTTCGCCCTGACATCGCCACCTTTTTCAGCCGCCATGCCGATTTTGCTTCAATTTTTCAACCATCACCTTCATACTCTCATAATATAATTATATTCACTTGTTTTCAATACTTTCAATTATTTTTTAAATTTTTCAATATTTTATGTATTAATTTTTTTGGTATTATTTTTATTTTTTAGAACACCGGAAGAATAATTTCGAATTTTATGCTCGTAGCTCGATGTATGCATAATAATTCTGCATAAAGTAGATTTATTTGTAAAGTAGCATATACAATGAATGTGGATGTATGACTGAGGACATAGATCATGAAAAGGCCCGGACGCGAGAGCAGGCAGCACGAGGCGGCACGTGTCCTAGATCCGGTCCATCATTGCTCTTCTCTCTCTCTCTCTCTTTCTAACTTTCCATAATCTTAACCCTCTGTTTCTGCTGACTCGCGTACACGTATAAATACACATAGAGGCATAATCGAGGATGGAAGGCTCATTGTTGCCGTTATTTCTCCACATATTCCACCCACCGCAGCGACAAACCACTCAAGTGCATCCTCAACCCCTTCCTTCCTTTCTATCCTCTCTCATGCTCTTATTCCTCTTCCTCTTCCATTTTCTCTGCTTCTTCTCCTCATCTCCGACGATCCATCTTTCTCCACCGTCCTTCTCGTTTTCACCCTCTATGATATTCAAACGCGATTAAAGCCGACGAAAACAACCCTTATTGCCACCGAGGTTAACAATTCGCATGATATAAGTGCGGTCAACCCGAACCATATCCAGACCCTTCTGGTTCTCGCACTTTCATTTGCGTCGATTAACAATTATCATCTTCGATTTAGGGTTCAATTGACAGAATTGATTTCAGACGAGGTTACGAATTTATTTTCGTTTTAACGAAACTTAAGGTTTTAACGAAACTTAAACATTTTTTTGCAAGAATTTTGAGAAAAACAGAAAAGCAAATATTAATTTTTATTTTGCTGCGCATTTCAACACATTCAAAAAAAGTGCAACTCCGTAAAAAAACGTAGAAATATTTTCTATCGGAATTCCTGGCCCTTTTTTTCACTGGCCGAAGGTACGAAAATTTTGGTATTTGCCGGAGCATGAAATTTTATTGGATCGAGGAATGATAAACAAATGAGAAAAAGGGGAATAAACAGCGGTGTGAGGGTAATTTGGGATATGGCCAGTCCCTTAAATATATAAAAGGGGTGTTGGAAATTCTGTTTCGTTCTGTCATAGCTATATATAGGGCCAATATGTACAGATACGGATGCGTGAACACGTGTGTGTAAATATTTCCACTGAAGTGCGCGTATAGGTTCGCCCATTTGGGCTGTAGATTTCAGGTGCCACACGTAGCGCACTCCGGTGCAGGGAACAAAATCGAGAAGCGAGTCTACAGCCTCGGAGAATCATAGCTCAGGCTGGATGGACAGAGCCCAAAATCCATCTCTCTCTCCCTCCTTCTTCCTCTCTCTCTCTCTCTCTCTCTCGATTTCTGTCTCTCTTTGAGGCAAACTCATGATCACGGGTTGCTTGCTGTTAGCAAGGAAGCCAGAACCAGAGGATATGGATGCAGAGTTTCAAAGCCGCAGAGCTCGTACGGAGCGAGATGGACGGATGCAGTTTGAAGTAAGAGGAAGATAGAGAGGATTGGTGTAGATGGAAATACGCGTTGGGTCGGGAGGGACAAAATGTTACCCGAGAGAGAGAATGAGAGAGAGAGAGAGATGAGATGAGAGAGATGTTCTCCGTCTGTACAGACGTATGCACGAGTATACGCGTACTAAAGGATTTCAGGATGCATTTCGCATACCGGCCAATGCTGGAGACACCCGGACATCCGTGCGAATGTCATGGACTTATTGGCAACACAGGACAACTCTCAAAATTGATACACACGGTGTTCATTTCGAAATGATCAAAGAATACCAAATGTGTTTGTCATTTATTGACATCTATGAAAACAATAATCATCAAATTTGTGAAAATCTCAATAGAGCTAATTAGAAGCAACTCTTTTGAATTGTCCCAAAAGACTTAATTGTTAATTAATTGACCCTCAAATTCTCAAAACGAATCAGTAGAAAAAAATTATTATGGTAATTCCTTACGAATAAACAAAAAATGTTATGAAATCAAATCAAAATCAATGAGGATTCAGAAAAGGAAAACAATAATGTAAGTTTTAAGGGATGAAAAAACGAGCTAAAACGAACTACTTTAAAACCCGATTTCAGATCATGCGTGAAGGATTTTAGGTGTTTGGTGCTGCTTCGAAGAAGTTCAAAAGGTGCCAATAAGTGTTGAGACGAGGTAGGAAGGCGACAGCGATGGGCAGGAGGCTATTAGAGTCGGAGCGGGATCAAATTTGCAGGAGAAGCAACAGCGCAGCAATGTTAACCCTCGGCTGGCATTGGCCACCTCTGTACGCGCCTTCTCCTGCCTTCCACCTTCTCCACATACATGAATATGTGTCTATGTAAATGTTAGATACGTTGTCAAGAGCGAGAGAGAGAGCTTCGTAATGTCTAATGGGGGTGATTGTGCTCGGGCTCCGTGACGGATCAATCTGCCCCTCCCTCCCTCCTGCCCTGCCACCCTTTCCTCTCTCCAGCACCCTTACTGTACGCTCGCTCCACAATTCTCGCTCTCTGTCTCTTTTACCCTACGACACGCGCGTATATACGTTTTTTCTACCCTCCTCGTCCTGAAAAAGCGCAGGGAACTGATTTCTCGCGCGAAAAATTCGAGTGTCGATACCGCGTGGATAATCGATGATTCGTCATAGACTCTGGTCCCTGAGCCTGTGAAGGAAAATGATGAGGGAAATTCAAATTATCTGAATAGTCGAAAATTATGTATTTTGGAGATTTTTCATAATTTTAGTTTTTGAGCATTTTTTATGTCATGGATGATGAAATCAAGAATTTTTATGGAAAAAGTTTGGAAGATTTCCGGTTTTTTTGCTGAGGTCGCAAATTGTGTTACATGGTTTTATGATAAATTTGAGAGTTGCAGGGGGCTTCACGGTTAATATTCACGGGGTTGGAACAATTAATCTGAAAACTCGGGGGTCACGCAATAATTCGGTATAAAAGAGGGCCCACCTCTGTCGATTATTATTCTCGTATTACGCATTTAAAATGAGAGCCTTTTTTATACTCCAGCATGAATCCTGATATAACTATGCATGAAATTAGTACGGGGAAATTGCTTCATTCATGTGCTGAATTGTCACTGGTGAAATCTACAGAATATTTTTATTTAAATTTTTTAAATTTTTTTCTAAAAATGGTTTAAAAACAATTTTTTATTATTCTGAAAATCTAATTGATGCGACTTTTTGACTAAATTTGACGACACAATTATACACAAAATTAAGACAAAGAAATTATTTCGTTCATCCGAATAATTTTCGTGAAAATCTCTGATTTTATTATTTTTATTTACCAAAAATTTTTTTACTAGAATTTATTAATAAAACCAAATACTTTTCCTCTTTTTTCCATTAATACGTGACATTGAATGAGTTGACGCATGAATTCTTAAGAAAAAAGAGCAAAAAAATAAGATTATAATGTTTAAAGAGAAATTGAGCTTGAAAGAGCTAGAGGGTCAGAAACAAGATCGTAAAGGAGTAGGAAAAAAGGAAGAAGAGGAAGATTGAAGAAGCGTACACGAAGAAGAAGAAGAAGAAGAAAAAAAAATAAAAAAGTGAAAAGCAGATGTTTCCTGCTTTTCTCTCTCTCCTTTCTTTCTCCTTCTCTCTCATTCACTCGCTCTTTGGCCTATTAATAAACGATCGAGACCATTTGCGGGCTTCCCAAGATGGCAAATTGAATTAATAAATCGGTGTGCGACGTTCACGAGCGCGCGAGGACGTGCGCATATCTTCCTTCTGGCGGTGTATTTCTGCGTTTGCACGAGAGAGTATTGCACTTAAACGCACCGTTGGAAATATTGAAAAGCAAAAAAAGGAAGCAGAAGAAAAGAGGAAAAAGAAGAGGACGAAAAAAAAGTGAAGGAGGGAAAATGGCAAAGAGGAAACAGTTCCTTATTAATGGACAACAAGATGATCCTTCGATCGTTAACAGCTTCCTTTAATTGCGATTATTAATTGGCCCATGAAGTATATGACTTTTCCCGCGAGAGCTCTCTCGGGGCAAGAATTCTGATGCTTTTCCTCGCCCCTTCTTTTTTCGTTTCCGGGCAATTTTATTTCTTGCGAAGGAGAGCCTTTGGCTCTTTTAATCACGAGAAACATATGTACCTGGGTATCGTGCCACGTGAGAACGAGTCAATGAAAATCGAGAGCTTTGCCCTCCAGTTTCATAGGGAAATGGATACGCTGCTCGTGAAAGACGATATTCCATCGGCTATTTATTCTTAACAAGTATTACACTCAAATCAATCTTTTTATTTAAGTAAATAAAATCACATCTCAAATAAATTTCTGTCTTGTTTCGTTTAATTAAATTGTTACTAAATCGAAAGCACAATTTTAGTTGTATTTATTTCTTCCATTTACGTGACAAAAATACTTGATCGAATCACAAACACAGCGGTTAAGAACAAAATTTACAAATTCATATTTTGCATATTTAATTTTATTTAAGGTATCGACAAAAAATGTGAAAATTTATATTGATCAGGAATAGAAAATGTGTTCATTCTCAAGCAATTTCGAATGTCACTTGACTCATGAATTATCGTCACTTTTGCTGAGAATTTATACTGACACAAATATTAAATTTATAAAGTTTCGATATTTATATTTTGCGTTCCTAAAGTTGTGAGACGATAAAAAAGAAATAATGAAAATTTATTAGTAATAGAAAATATGTTCCTCGACAAATTACGAACGAACGCACTTGCCTCATGAATTATCATCATTTTTGCTCCAAATGTATACACATACAAATATTTAGTTTGCAAAGTGTAAGAATTTATGTTTTGCGTTCCTAAAGTCAGGAGTCAACAAAAAAGTAACAATGAAAATTTATTAGTAATAGAAAATATGTTCAACCTCAAGAAATTACGAATGACACTTGACTAATGAATTATCATCATTTTTACTGCGAACATATTGTATACGTTGAGCACACGCGAAACGTAAAAAGGTGAAATGTGCGTAAAAAAAGATGTTACTAGTATTTGATTTATGGACAGTGGTAAAAGCGTTTCAGGAACGGGCAAAAGGTGGTTCATCGTAAAAGAGCACAGATGGAGCTAGCTGTTAGAATCGAAGCGAGCGACGTTAAAAGGGAGCAACAGAGACGGAGAAGAAAATCTCAGGATTATCGATAGCGACTCTGTAGGAGCATTTTCACCGGAGCTAAGATTTTATCCCTCAAAAGTCATAAAGTTACGAGCCTTATCTCGACAGATTGCGCTATATTATTCGCAATTGAACGCCCAGCTCGACGCTATTCTTTTTCTTCTCTCTCTCTCTCGAATCGAACACCGAACAAAAAAAGAAAATTTCTCACTTTTTATCGGCATTTCACTTTTGTATCAATTTCAGACGTTACTCCGAACAAAAAATGACTGTGATACACGTGATCCCTGTTTCGCAAACGATCTTATCTTTTTCATAAAGTAACGTCGAGAAGTCAATCGGTCTCCGCGCGAAGTCCATTTCATTTCGCAATGCTATATCGGATTGAAAAATATTCAAGGATCATTTTGCAAAAAGAGCAAGGGACAGGAAGAAAAACGCTTTTGTGATATAATAGACTGCGGATATAAATTTGTCAGCTTTTTTTTTGTTCCCCGTGGTTCTTTTTTTTTTCTCGTCAGTCAGATGCAACGTTATCGACCAGGAAATTTCATTCGTTGCATTTGGCGTTGCAACAACGTGAGAGCGAGACCAATCGATTGTACCTGCAAGGTTTTTAACGCTTCTATCTATATGTATATTTACATTGGTATAAAAAAAAAATCACCGATTCCCATAGCGAAACGAGATTCTTCTATTATTTATTATGCTCGGTTTCCGCTTATTACTTCGTCTTTTCAGTATTTTTCCTCTCTCTCACTCATTTGATATTTATTGTCGTCACTTGCATTAAATCAAGGCCACGAGCAACGGAGTTGCAGTTTTAACAGCTGGTAAAATAATTTTTTAAATGCACTACGGATGTGTCAACGTCGCGAAAAAATAGCGAATCTTTTTTAGTAGTCAATCCATGAAGTGGTATACAAATTTATAAAATCCTGGTGATTCATTTTATATTGTGATTATATTTTCTTTTTAACGGAGATCAGATTTTATATTTTTTTAAATGGTAATTATTGTATGTTATTAATGTTTTTGTTTAATTGGAAACTATATTGGAAATTGTAAGCTCAGCGAAATTTCAAGAGAAACTGAGAGAGGAAATTCAAAGGATTGAATACAAGCGAAACGTATTTTAAGCTCACTCAGCAACAGAATCCATTTATGAGAGAGATCAGGTTGGAACGGATTTGTTTTTTGTTCTAAACTATCGAAAGGATCTCTTTTTTAGTATTTGATCCTCAAAATCAAGAAAAATTACAAATCCTTGGGAGATTTTATTTTTTTCCTGAGCAGAGATTAATAAGCTTTACATTTTTTAATTAAAATTAAGTTTCAATGTTTTTTAAACTGAAAACTATATTGGAAATTGACTAGGTTGATTATAAACTCAGCAAAATTTCAAGAGAAACAGAGGGAGGAAATTCAAAGGATTGGAATACAAGCAAAACGCATTTTGAGCTCACTCAGCAACAAAATGCATTTATGAGAGAGAGGAGGTTGGGACGGGTACGAGTTTTGTTCAGGACTATCGAAGTTTTGCGGTCGTGTCTCGGCCCTAATAATTGACCGCTCTCGCTCTCTCAGCTTCCATATTATAAATGTATTACTGCTTTTGTACAAGAGAAAATGAGAATATCACAAGCGTTTTATACTACCGAAAATCACTGTACACATTTCTCATTTATCCTCGAATCGATTATCTCAAAATTATATTTCCACGAACGAAAATCGAGCTTCAAAAACATAAAATAAATAAAACTTTTTTTTTCGATTTTACATAATTTTTATTTGTTAAATTATAAATCATTTCTCAAAATTATTGTTTAAGCCAAAAATGTGAAATGATACGAAAAAATAAATAATCGAAAGATATTTGTAGAAAACTGATGACGATGTATCGGAACGAGAGATAAAAGTTGAGCGAGAGGACGATGAAGATCAGGTTTCTGGGAGTTTTCTCCCCGGTAGTTAATAAGTGCCGGTGAATCGGCGAACCTTCAGACGCGATATGACGCGTTACGGGAGCTCGAACCGCAACAACGCGCCCATAACCGCAGATATCCCTTTATTTTACACTTCCATATAAATTTATACATGTGTGAGCCAAATAAGCCTTCGTATGTCCCTTTTTTCAAAAGCAATTACGAAGCTATACGAATCGATTATTTTTTTAGATTATAGACATTCGGACACAGAATATATTTACATCTCAAAATAACACTTTCAATTCAACTTTATCCAGAAGCTGAATCGATCTTAGCAATTTTATATTGAATTTTTGTTATTTAATATTTTTGAAAATTGCATATACAGATTTGAAAATCGTATAAAAATTCAACTCATTCGAAAGTTGAACTTGTCTAATGGAAATTTGATATCGAGGTTGATCTTCAATACGAAATCATATAATTTGGATGTTGGGAATTCGTGTCAATAATTCGCTCGATTTTTTTTTCTTCCATCCATTTCAGAGAATCGTCATTGCCGTGGGCAAGAGACGATGACTCACTTTAACTATTGTGTTTTTCTTTAAAGAGACTCTGAGAGGGAGAAGGAAGGGAAGAGAGAAATGAGACTGGATGGAAGGCAAATGGTTTCCTGCCTGCTCGGAACGTATTTGCACTTTCGAACGAACTCAACTTTTTTCCCTTTCATCATCATATAATATAAAAAAAGAATTCAAGATTTATTGATCTCCCTTGATATGGCCATTAATTGAATCTGTATGTGACTACGAATCTGGATTACGAAAAAAATGCAAAAATAAGCATTAAAAGTATTCATTTGCACAACATATTGTTTTTAATTGAAGTCAAATAACAAACAGACTGGAATGAAATACTGCTAATTCATTGCGATATGACTAATTGTAGTAGCTCTGATTGTAGTCGTAAGAAAAAGTGTGCGCTCACGGTAAATGTTTATGCATTTAGGTACACGGATAAAAGGCTCAACTGGGAAGTTAAATTATTATCTCACCACGTTACCGAGCACATTGATATATTTATTTACATCCACAAGTGTATTACGCTCTCGAGATTTTCTCGAGTTCTCCTCCCTCGTTATGCACAAGTGCAAACAGACAAACGAGTAGAGCAAAATAAAGTAATTGCATTTTTACTTCGTATATACGGATTGTTGGTTTTCTTTTTGCACTCGCCTTGTCATATCTCACAAACCAGGATCCTGTTTTCGTATTTTTCACGAATGCGACAGTTCGAGTTCATTATACGGAATATTGTCTATGAAAAAAAGAAATAAAAATCATTCGTGATAATATTTTAGAATCAAGGAATTTAAATTTAGTGTAAAGTGATTCTGTTTTCATGTTTTGGTTGGATGCGACTTTGAGTTCGTTGTACGGAATATGAAAAATTGCACGCGATCACATTTCAGGATTAAGAAACTGAGATTCAGTAAAGTGACGCAAAATGATCCTGTTTTGATATTTATCACAAATGCGACAATTTGAGTTCATTACATGGAATATTAAACATGAAAAATGGAAATACAATAATTTATTTGTAACCACATTTTAATATTATATGCGTCTATGAAAAAAGAAATACAAACATTTATTCGTAATCACATTTTAGGATTAGAGAATTGAGATTTAGTAATGTAAAGTGATGTAAAGTACGTAATCAAGAAATGAAGAAGAGTAAAAATGTTTATTGGCTGTATCGGGCGGTCGATGTACTTCGGTACGGAACAACAAATGAGCGTTGCGAATGTGTCTACCCGAAGCGTTCTATTCGCTATAGGATATTCTCGAATGAGAATACATATAGTTGTACCTCTATACCTGTATACGGCCGGACATGCCCCGGCAAATTACATGATTGCATATCTTTCGCACACGCTCGAAACCTCGTAAACGAGAACGTCGGTACAGAGACAGGAGAGACAGAGAGGGAAAAAGATAGATAGATACGGAGAGAGTGAGACGAAATATCATGTTTTGCTCTTAGTTCATTCCGCCGTATAGTAAGTCTTCTATATGTGTCGTCCGAGCACCTTCTTCGAGGCTCAGCCGAACAATTCTGCATTACAACCGCTAAAAAATCAATAAAACTCAAACTCTGGTATTCTATCATTTATTATAATTCATGATTTTATTTTATTTTGTTTGCTTATGGCTGCATAAAAAATGAGCAAAGTTTATTACTCTTGAAACATTTTTTTAGATAAGAGTAAAAGGAGAAAATTTTATTTTTTTATACTCTTCAATTTACTGCTGTATCAAAAATAACTAAATCTCGCTATTTGAAATAAAATTCAATTCAAATATTTAAATTTAAAAAAAAATGAATTTTTCGTGCTATAAAAAAATATTTTTAATGGCTGTGATTTACTCGGATCTTAGAAACAATTTCTAAGATCCGAGTAAAAAGTTTGACAGAAGAAAATGAGGAGAAAATTAAACGGGGAGCGAGAAAAAAGGTCCGGCCGAATGATGCATAAATAAGTGCATAGAGGGATTGCGTGTATGGAGGTAAAATATCAGAGAATATGGAAGGATGCGTTGGAAGATACGGGAGTTCGCAACTGGAACGCTCTGATAAATGCGAATAAATCCTCCAATCTAATTGATATGCTCCGGTATTCAGGATCCTTCTGCTAATGCTAATGTATTAAAGTGCACGATCCTGCCCTTTATAAAGTTATGCGCGCAAAATGCGTAAGGAGAACCGCAGGAGCCGCATACTTACATTTTTAACAACTCTTGGCGTATATATTCGTGTGCCTCATACTCCCAATATACACGCACGAGACGCTAAAATAGTATACGCACATTAACGAGTACGAAAAAAAAACTTCGTTGTTGAATATGCACGTCCAGATAACAAAGTGAGGTACTGAGACTCGCTTTACCATCGACCTGAGAAAAATTGATAACACACTCTTGCGCTACATTCCCGCAACCGACCGCCGACCCTTCCTCCTCATCCTTATTTCTATTTCTATCCCTTTTTCTTTCCTAGCTTCGCGTTTTACCCCTTTCCTTATTTATATTTCATTTATCATATTTAATTTGCAATTTATCTACTATATTCTTAATTCGCATAATTCATACGTAATATCTCGTACTTTATTAACAATTTGTGAGACAATTTTTGAGAAAATTTTTATCAATTTTTTATTTTTTTTAGTAATCGCTGACCTTTATCGTTTTTATCAATTTTATTTCTATCCTCTTTTTCTTTTTTGAGTTTCGCACTTGCTGAATTTATTTGTATTTCATTTATCATATTTAATTTGCACTTTATCTATTACATTCTCAGTTCATATATTTCATGCATTATATTTCGTATTTTATTAACAATTATTGTGATGTAATTTTATAAATTTATGTTATTTTAGAGTTACTAATTTCTAATTTTGAAAGTTCGAAAATTTAAGGAACGAATAAAATGTATCGAATGAATTGGAAACGGATCGATATGGAAATTCGGAGAGAAAAACGTCTTCCCGGGGATGCGAAAGAGAGGAAGAGGAGCAGAGAATCAAACTCTCGTACGTGCATCGGCCCCACACGAATCGTGAACAAAGCGAGAGAGAAGGAAATAAAGGGAGGGAGAAAAGTGTACCAGAGGGCGAGAGTGGAATCTCTCGGTGTGGTCCATCGGGGAAAGAGAGATGAAAAAGAGAAAGAGAGAACGAGAAAGAAGAAGAAGAGGAAAGAGAGAGGAGAAGAGAGGAAGCCTCGCGGCATCCCCTCTCTTCTCTCCCAAAGCTTTGGCTCTTCCTCTCAATTTTCTTTCTCTCTCGTTCTCTTCCTTCGTTCCTTCCACCTGATAACTCGATCTCTATTTTTCTCCTCTCTCTCTCTCTCTTTTTCTTATCCGTTTTACCCTTCATCTTCTTCAGCTTCATCAAGCTACGTTTAACTGTCCTCTGTGCATCTTCCACCTCCTCTCGTTCGTTCTCCTCTCCTTACTTAAGCCTCCTCCCCCCAGCCTATTCCTCATCCTCTTCCTCCTCGAAATCTCGCAACTCGAAATATTTTCATCTCTCTCATGATCTCTCCGGCACGACGACCATAAATCTCGAGGTCGCGAGTCTCTCTGTACACCGAACCTTGCCAATATTCGTCCTGTTTGATAAACCACCGAGGAAGGTATCCCTCTTTCCGGCTTTTATTAACCCTTTCTCGCTGAAAAACAATATTTATGCGGAAACGCGAGAGTGCATGAGCGAAAACAAGGATATACAAATGGCGGATGGGAAAAGATTAGTGACTCGGGATGGATATCTCGAGGCTAAAGAGGAGAAAGAGGGCGAGGAAGAGATGAAAGAATAAGAGAGAAAAAAAGAAATGAGGATGACGATCGGAGTCAATCGGACATTTATCCTACATAAAATGGGCACCTTGCGAGCAACGGTAAATTCGCGATGTCGGAGCTTGTAGAATTTATTATGGTCACGCGCTTCTTATGCATTGGCTTTGTATATAATATTAATCCGTGTGTGCCCGACGGATAAAATTCTCGTCGCGGCGGAATGGTCTCTCTCGCTTCGGATCCTCTCTTCCTCTTCCGCACTACATTTTCTACCCCGTGCATGCATATACCCTAGCGTACGCCTTCGCGCGCACACCGCGGTCTCTCTCTCTCTCTCTCTCTCTCTCGTATATTTAAATTTCCAGTACTCCGCTAAATGATTCGTCTCGCACGAATCCCCACGAGAGATCGGTAAATGCGTCAGGTGTCTCCGTGATTTTCTCAGCGAGTCCCCTGCAACGCGGTGACGACCACTCCTCAATTATTCATTTATTTTACACTCGGATCATCAAAACCGTACGGATATATTTTTTACATCGAATTTTTATGTTTCGTTTTAAGATTTTTTAGTCGAATTTAGATGATAAAATTAATCTTTTTGAGGAAAATATTTAAATATTTTTCGTTCAGTGTATTTTGGTATTTTTTTTACTGAGACTGGATATTTTATTTATTTTTTATTTTTCAAAGAAGAGAGGAAAAGAGAGAGAAGGACTGATGAAAATAAGACTGAGAAAAATGACAAAATTTAGGAGCGTATTGTTCTTCTTTCCCATCGGAGTTGGCGAGAAAGGAAAAGGCCTTGTGCTCATACAAGCTTTTATATTACACATGAAATACTTCTGAACCACGTGAAACCTGTAGCATCGCACGAGCGCTGTCTTTTTTTTTGTTAGCCCAAGAATTGAAACATCAGGTTCGTGCCTGCATCCTGTTTTCGATGAGTGACCTCATGAGCACGATATTCGCAGTTGCGACTCTAAATATCTGTATACGTCCAATAAATGCGAAAAAACATGGTAAACTTTATGAAGACTCGACTTTTTTCTGTATTGAAAGAAAAAGTAATACATTTTCAAAGAATTTCGTAATATCGATTACTTAATTTTTTTCTGAATTATATCGAATATTACAATTTGTGAAGAATACAATTTTTTTATAAAAAAATTCTCTCTGCGTTCGTCTTTTTAGCTATATCAAAAAATTTTAATTACATATGACTCGAAATTAGTTTCTACTTAAGAAAGACTATACATTTCTAATGAGTTTTTTTTAAATCAATCACTTCGATTTTTTGTCGATCACTCATTATAAATTCTGAAGAGTACAAAATCCTACATAGAAAAAAATTTTTCTCGCTCCAAGAAAAAAAACATGCACAAGTGTGAACTGCTGATGATTTTTTTGCGATCAAGAAACCGTGATTACACACATACGTCGAGAAAAAATAGCAACCGGTAAGTATAATCGTTGCGCGATCGAGTTGGTTAGAAAAAAAAATTGCCGGAGTTGACACTCGGGATTTGGGTATTTTAAAGCGTGCGTGTTAAGTCGCGTGTTTGCACTGTTTAAATAAATATATACACACGTATAGAGCGAGATAGGATAAAGAGAAGTGGCACAGAAAACAGGCGTTTGCCAGAGCCGTTTTTCTGTCAATCTCCGCGTGATCCCTGTAATTTCCTGTCTAGAAAAGCACGCCGTTCCTTTAATGCTCCATTGTCTCAAGAACGCTCCCTCTACTTCGCTTATTTATATACACACACACGCTCGAAAAAAATGTGCAAAGAGAGGAATATCCGCGTGTGCGTATGATGAAACGCGTTCAATGTGTGCATGCTCCGAGTCGGTACAACGTTTTTTTTTTCTACTCCCACTATTTTTAAGAGCGAGAGTACCGAGCAGTGGCTCTCATATTTTAAATTCTATTTTCATTGCGTCACGATTATGGCAAACTTGAAAAATCAACGGTACAACGACGAGTTTTTCTGCTAATCTCTCTGTGTCTCCTGCATTGTAAGCGTTTCTCGTACCTCACAAAGGAATCATTTCGCTCGGGAAACATCACGTGGAAAACGCGACGCGCCTTTTAAAACGCTCCGATTTTCCGCGAACGAGAAACTGCTCATTCTTATATTATTTATCTTCATTCTCCATTGGACGTCGTTAAAATAGTATGCTCGTAACGGTTATTCGAACGCCTCGTAATTTCTCTATTATCGAACGCTCATTTTCTCCCGCTACCCGTTCCTTTCCTCGAACGTGACACGATCCTTTCCAGGGACGTCTCATCATTCATTATATACATTTTGTAGATCTTTTTTATATGGCATTCTAAATTTGCCTCGATCCGAAATATTCTTGTAATAGACTTTCTTTGGTTAATAAGTTTTAGAGCACGTGTATTGGGGCCATTATAGTTGTTTACAATGTTTTCAAGTCAGACTTGAGTGTGTTTTATGTATTTTATCGGTTTTACGATACTTCGAGATAGAATGAGACAAAAGAGAGTTATGACATAACGTGAGACAGCGGTCTTTAACCTTCAATAATTTTTTTACATTGAGATTTCGTCGATTTTTTTTATGACCATTTTTGTGAAATATTTTTGGAACCGTGATTTTGATACTAAAATTTTTCACGTGGCACATGTAAAGTGGAACGATCACATGCAATTGGAGCAAAAATTCGAAGTATCAACTTTAGATCCAAATTATTAAAAACGTGAGGATATAAATTATCTTAGACAACCAAAACGCGGTACAAAAAACTATAGTTATGCAGTTTTTATAATAATTGTGCATAAAATATTGTTACTGATCCAGTGCACATTGTCAAAATTTAAAATGCATTTAAAAAGAGTATAAGAACAGAAAAAATTCAGGACATATCATTCCGGTATCATCAGTGGCGATCTCCGTGAGTAACAATAATTTATAAAAATATTTACTCACTCGTGATAAATCTCGTAATAAAAGGCACAACTCACCTGAAACAAAAAAAACGAAAATTAAATACAAAAACCTTTATAAAAACCAAGCACAAAAATTATACAAAAAACAGGAAAAAATGCATTTTAAAAACACATTGGCAAATATACCTCACGGCTCATTCTCTTTTAAACGTATATTCCTGAAAAAGGGTTGCAGACACGTTATTGCTGTTGAAACGGAAAGAAAGAGTGTTGCGAGAGGGAAATTAGTGAGTATGTGTAAGTTACCGAGGAATATATAGGAGCGGAGGATCGAGGGGAATGAGAGAAAAGAAAAAAACGAAGCGTCGGGCATTGTGATGCGCAAAGATCGGTCACACGATAGTCCCGGTCAAGGACGAGCCACCCGAGTTTCCCAGCGAAGCGCCTCTCCATCCGCCTCCGCACGGCGAACAGAAGCGAGCCGCTAAAAAAACGAGCAAAAGGGCCAAAACTCTGCCATTGAATTCGTCTCTCTCGCGTCCTCTCATTTTCAACAAAAAAAAACAAAAAAAAATTCCTAAACTACAAAATATTCACCAAGCCAACATCACTACATAAATACAACTACAAATTAATTTAAAAAAATCTACACATACAAAAGGTGCACGAGAGCAATAATAATGAGGACAGAGATGATTATTTACATGCGAGGAGAGAAATGAGGGTAAAATGATAATCGAACGGTCCGTGCCTAGAATTAAAAAAAGTAAGAAAGAAAATGAGAGAGAGAAGAAAAAAAATGTTGATCGAGATCGGAAATGTGTGCAGTTTGCGAAGGGGACGAATATAATAATGCGCCGCTATAAATCTTGCGAGGTAGACACGTGTGTGCGTATGTGTCAGTGTGTTATTTACGTATGTATGCACACGTGGAATATCAAAGGTGTGTACGGACAACCGGCGGAGTTGGTCGGACATAAGCCTGGGCAAGAGACATTTGCAACGTCTGGTTGATATTGCAGCTCTCGTGTGCAATGTGAATATAAATACACATACGTGCGTTTAATCGCGATGTAAAATAAAGTAGCTTGTCTTTCGAAAGAGCGCTCTCCGGCCTCGGTAGAGGCGTGAGTTAGAATTTCGTGACGTCGATAGATCGGTGACACCGTCCCGGTATCCCGTCGTACTAATGCAACTAAATGCACTTATCCGTGCCAAAGCGTCCACTGGACGACCGACCGTTTATTTACGATCGCTGCCCGCTCCTCCCCGACCGCTCAACATTTCGTCAGAGACTAATCATTTGGATTTTTCAACTCTTCGGTAAATAACAAATCGCGTCTGGATGACGTATCAATAGCGATCAATTCGATTTATTGAAAAATCGTGTAATCGGATTCAAATCCTCAAAGACGAGCATCGAGATAAATCTGATGAATAAACCTTTCAGCACTCTTTTTAATCACTGGCTTAATAGTTTTTAGAAACTCAAACAACTGATCGAAGATGGAAGAAAAAATATATAAATATATACCACGCGAGGAGAGTATGTATATCGTAGGAATGTACTTAATACGATTGCTAATGGGTATGCTTGCTTAGAAGTGGAGAATTGCAATGCTCTCGTGGCTGGCGGGAGGCTGGCTGCCTGCAATTAGATGCATCGATGCATGGAGGTGGCAAGCACGCGTTCCTTCGCCAGTTACCGACTATTTTCCCTCGAGCCTGCCACCAGAACGCTCTCTTTCTCTCTCTCGCTCTCTCTTGCCTTCTTTTTCCATATACACGATTCTGAGCACTCTTTGCATTTATATACAGATATATATCTGTGATATATACTAAGTATAGACATATATATGCTTGCCTCTATTCCTATGGACAATATACATAAATAAACGTGCATAAAATGAAGTTTGTATCCTACAAATCCAATGGAGAAACGGATTAGAATCCTATATTGTTGATTCAAAGTCCATATATCTGTGCATGTAATGCGGATTTGTGTATGTTTATATATTCATCGGTGTAACTTTCTCTGTGTATATCGGAATCCCGGCAGGGTGGGCATACGTGTGGATGGCATGTGGACGAGAATAACCGAGGGATAAGTGGAGTAGAGTTGGACGAGGCGGCGCGCAACCTCGTCTGACCTCTCGTCGGCGCGCACACGACTCCCGGCCGCGACGCCCTCGCCATCACCGGCTCGACCTGCCGTTTGCCTCCTGCATTCATTCTCTTCCCCCGCAATCGACCTGCTGCACCGCCTCTCTCCTCCTCGCATATCCCGAATGCGCCGCATATTCTCTAATGCACCTTTCGGGAAAACTGTACCGTTTTGTTATTTATGTTTATCATGTAAATGTACGATTTGATTAATGGATGCGTAATTTATCATTAATTTTTTTAGTTGTTTTAAAATGCTGTTTGTCAATTTCTGTGCATTTCAAATGTTTTTCTTTCAATTGCGTGTGTGGTAATATTTGCTTCATTAATTAAATAATTTTTTTTATAGAAATATATTTTCTAGACAATTTACGTTTTCTTCATTTTAATCCCTCATTAATATTCACTTTATTAATTAAATAAATTGTGATTTTAATTATAGAATTAATAGACGTTACTGTTGTTGTATGTTTTTTGTGAATAATTTTTTTTGTTTTTTTATGATTTATCTAATTTTTAATTTTTTCAAATTTCGAAATAATCAAAAATTACTTTCGTATTCAAGAGAAATATTAGTTCTAAGAAAGCAGTGAGAATTGTTCGTTATATTCGTGGTGTGGAGAGTTAAAAAGTTTTCGCACGATCACCCGAGCAATTAAAATAAACGAAAGAACATCGAGGGAATTTCTCAGGGCTGGTGCGTGCTCGAAGCGACGAGGAGGACGACGAGCAGGACGACGATGACGAGCGAGAGAACGGAGTTAATCGCGAGGGACTGACGAGAGAGCGAGCGAGCGAGGAACGAGACCGGCCTGCTCGTGTACGAACAGGTGTCCGTTCATTTTTATCTTTCCTTCCTCAATATCCCTTCTGCATTCTTTTTCACCGTCTTCGTAATTTAGTCTCCGTGTGCTCGAACTTCGAATTTAAAGGGAAAAGGGGGAGAGAGAGTGAGACAGTGGACGTGTATAAAACAAAAGGGGAAAGGAGCAAAGGCGGCGTCGAAAAGAGCAGACGGAAACGATGCGGTTCGACCTCTTCTCGCTTCCGGTAATTTTGGCTCACTCGGAATAAATCAATGCCGCAGCACCAGGAGAGGGAAGAAAGTCTCTCCAGTTCCCACTGTCGACCGTTTCTCAGCGAGCGCTCCATCTTTTCCCACTCTCCGATCGTAAATTCGGCTAATTTATTCTTATCGTCACCGTGGTCGAACCTGCATTTTTTCGGACTAATTATGCACACCGCGAAAAAGGGTGCGCTCAATTTTTTTAATTTTTGTAAATTGATGTCAACATTCAGACTCGATAAAAAAACTTATTCATTTGTTTATGAACGATGTTATGATCTGAGTTGACATTAATTTGTATTATTTATTATTATTTTTCACTAGGTATATTTTTAAATATATTATTATTACTGAATCGTAGTATTTGCTTATAAATATGAGAAAATTATAAATAATAATTTGAATCGATTTCAATCAAATAAAAAATATTTTATTATAAAATTGTGTCCCTCATCATAATTTTTCCATACGGATATTTAAATCCTTTATATTTATATTAAGGATAATGAAATTGTTACGCTGTGTGAAAAAGAATATCTCAATTACGAAAGAGACACTTTTATCTTTTTTTTATTCTTCATAAATACAGTTTCTTATTTTTGTAATAGGCGAGCGTTTTCTATGCGGACGCGCGTTGCACGCTCGCCATTTTTCATTAGCCGGACGCTCTTCGCCTTGGGAAAACTTGCGAAATCGATTGGAACCACGATAATCCTTTTCTCTCATTTTGATATTCGCCGGGAGTCGTCTCTTCGTCTTTGTCCTGCGCACACGTCTGCGTTATTTTTATACGCGTATTATGATTGTTTCGAGAGAGGCGCTCACGGGACGTTTGTTCCTCGTTATCGCTTATATTTTTCGTTCGTCGAAACACGCCAAGAGACTCTCGACGCTCTGCGCAACGATGGAATTTATTTCCCTTCCTTTTTTTTCCTTTTCGTTATATCCCGCCACCTGGAAAACGCCTTTTCGTAAGAGATGATTACGTGAAAAGCAAGGTTTTATTTTTTTTTCTCGCGGTGTACGAAACAAATATCGAACGCTTCTGAATAAAAATTTTGTAAGAAGATGAAGAGGAAAAAAACAGCATTGAATGATCGATTCTGAAGCGCTGATTAGCTCGCCGTCGCGGGGACAAAAAAATATCGGTAGCCAATTACGACCGCGATTGGCGCGAAGCTGGATGAAGAACAAGATCGATTCACGAGAAAACAATTGCTCGGGATTTCCTCTTTCAGCGTCGCTCTCTCGGTTTTTTTTTCTATTCATTTTTTTCATGATTCAACCGATCTATCGAACCGAAACCGCTCGTTTCGATCGCGAGAGATCTAGAGAAATGAACGAAACCAAAATACACAAGGACTCATTTTTGCGAGGGAATATCTTTTTCTTCATATTACTTTTCTCGTTTCTTTTCATCCGTCTCGAGAGAAAGTGCACTCCTTCTACGCTATCGACTTTTTCTTGACGATTGATACGAAATAATGACAAAATAAAAATAAATTTTAAATTACATTTCGCATGATTTATCGCTTTTTAAACGATTTAGAACAAAGGAATGTTTATGTACTTCAATCATATACATTTCGAAATATATATACGTATTATATACATATTATACATTATGCGAAGGTGGTGGAACAAACGGAGCAGCCAACTCTTTCTCATCATTATAAAAAATGCCGATAAAATAAAAATAAATTTTAAACGATATATCGCATGATTTGTCGCTTTTTAAACGATTCAAAACGGAGGAATCTTTAATATACTTAAACTTTCAGCATTTGTATATTTATATAATTTGAGATATACACTTATTGTATGTATTCTGTCCTGGCGGAACAAACGGAGCACTTTCGATGCTTACATTGTATATAGACGTGCATTAGGTATACTTGTTAGAGAAGAGGACGAGAGACTCATGTGAAAAAAAGAGGAGTGTGTAACGCGCATTTTATCGCGAGGATTCCTGCTTCGGAGGAGTTAACAATGGGGGGCCGCGGGAGCAAAGACAAGGACGATCCCACGACTCGCTATTCCTCTATCTTTCTTAACACAATTATTTATTTCAACCAGATACCTATTCACCTACACGCGGATTATTTCTTCCATCTTGTCGTACAATAATCGTCATCGCCCAGACATTTCATCAGTCTCATTATTTTTATCATTTTTGGGAAAACGTTAATTGATAAGATAAAAAATATATTTTTATTGTGTAATGAATTTTTATTTTTTTGCATTTTTTTTACAATTAATTTAAGTTTGTATTAATAAAACGATAAAAAAATTTTTATCGTTTAGCATATTGGGCGTGTATCATAAAAAATTATTATTTTTATCTTGTATGAAATCATTGTCTATTTTTATTCTTCTGTATTTTGAAAAAATATTTATTAAGAATAAAAAATTCTCATTTTTATTAAAATTGTATGTCATATTTAATTCCACTTTGTGTTCGCAAAATAAAAAAAAATTGTTGATCTTATCATTTTGGGCTTATCATCAAGAATCGCGAATACGTTGAAAAAAAGCGCTTCACGGAAATCTCGTTTCCCATGGGAGTAAGAATTTTGAGAAATTGGCAAAACGTTTGGGTGCTGAAACGATCGGGGGGAGGAGGAAGATGTAATCGGGTTCGCGCAACGGAGAATCGATTTTATGATGACCAAAGGCTTTTTTGATGTATCGATAGACGCGGAAAGACTCTCTTTAGAGACGATGGCGGCATCGTCGGCTCTTTTACAAGAGCGTTCAAAGTATACGTGCTGAGATATTTTGTCCCATTTTACAGCTCTCTGTGAAAGAACGAGAATAAGAATAAGCATCAGAGGGAAAAATAAAAGACGAACGAGAGAAAAAAAAAAGAGAAAGACAGAGACAAATAGTCAAAGAGAGCTCATCTCGAGCAGAAGAGAGCTCGTTGCTCCTTTTGATTTCTCTTTGGCACTATATTGCCTCCAGAGGTGGCACTATTAAACTCCTCTTCACTTCGTAACTTTCGTAACTTTCGAGTCCTCGTTACGCTCTTTTATTTTCGAGTCGCGTATATAGACTCGAAGCGCGCGGGCAAGAGCACCAGCGCGAGATCTCCGAGCTCCAGGAAGAAAAGATCGCGGTTCCCCGTTCGTTCGGTGTGTATTTACGGAAATTGCGGAGGATCGCTCGCGGACCTGACTCTTCTGGCGCTTTTTTCTTCTCTTTCTTCTCTCTTCCCTTCTTCTCTTTTCTCTCCTATATATACAGCAGTAACACGCCTAACTTTATATTTATATTTCTATACGTAGACACTCACACACACATATACACGCATCGAGTATCGAAGTCGTGCATGTGTACGAGTTATACAGTTTTACCCTCTCGCATTGCTAGAAGAGCCAACGGAGCGACTATTACATTTCGCAAGGAGCCCGGTCTGAGATCGACGCTTCCGAGAAAATCCTGTCCTCCGGTCATCTCCCGACGACTTCGAGACAAGGACGCAGTCCTCGGCTCTCTCCCTGGACGCGACTGTATATATCCGCGATCTATCCGAAGAAGGAAAAAAAGAAATAAAGCTCGGACGACGTAAAAACGTTATTGAAGACAACCGCGAGCATTCGGCCAATGAAGACGATATTATTTATTTACGAAAGTCGTAAAAATGTTGTCGTAAAAAGGCGTAACGAACCGGTGCGTGCGATAAAACGGAGAATATCGGATTTTTCGAGATGCTTGAAACATATGATTTTTTTTTATTCTCAGTCAATGGTAAAGCAATCGACGAGAAAATAATAAGGGATAATAAATGAGAGGGAGAGAGAGAGAGGAGAGTGCGTCCGATAAGTAGCGAGCGATCGCAATCAGAGGTTCGATTATTTTTCAGCGTGGAATATAATATTTTCATAGAGGCGGCTTCGATCGTTCTCGGTGCAACGCGTCGATTTTATACGCGATCGAAGGCTCGTAAAGACTCTGAGATTGTTGCTGTTTTTCATCTTATTTTCTCGTTGCACGGACTTGTTACGATTGTAACGCGCCCAAAGACACAGTTCCGAGATTGTCTCGACGTGAAATAAGCACACACCGCGTGTACACCTATGGGCTATGCATATATTTATTAGTATTTACGTATACGTGTTATTATTACTGTTATAAAGTACGGAGTGTGAGCCGAAGCGCGAGACTCGCGCGGTTTAAATTCTCCTCACGTTACTATTTATTCCGCCAATTTGCCGCCAACTACACTCAGATCTATGACGATAAAAACGTGTATACACACGTCACCCCATTGACGTATTAATTCATCCATCCAGATTTTTTTATCTAATGCAAAAAAGTAAGATTTATGTTAATTTTATGGTCCTGCTCCTGCGCAATGTCTGTAATCTCGGTTCATGGATAAACACGAGTAAAAAAATATAATCTCTTAACATCATGTGAATAAAAATTTAATCTTTTTCGAAACGTCTTCGTTGGTTTTTTTTCTCGAAGAATTTTCATAGAGCCGACATCTTCGGGGTGTGGATTCGAACGAGTATGATCAAGTTCATTTGAATTCAATTGGACAATAAATATTATGTTTATATTTATATTGCAGAGTTGTCGAGCGTGTGAATAAGGACAAAACAAAAGCAAGATAAAAATAAATTATTTAAATTTGAATGAAAATTGAAAGTTTCCTTGCAGAATTTTGACAGCTGATATCTTTGGGGTGCGTAATCAGTGAGGGAAAAATAATGAAGTCGTGGAATTCAATCCTCATGAGTATGCGCGGAAAATATTTATTATATTTATATGTTGGAGATTTGTCGAGCGTGTGAACCTCAGACTGATTAGCATGTTTGCACCTCTCCTTTAATTTTATCTTGACGTTTCTGTCGATTGAGAACTCGATGGAGAAAAAAAATCGAGTGAAAACATTCTTTCGTGTCACGCACAAACACACACACACTTATCAACGGGTACACATATAATTTCATAGAAACATGCGAAGGCGATCGCCAAGTGACAAGCATCATTATTATTCTGTGAATTCGAGTCATTAATAACTTGAGTTGAGTTTGATAATAATTTGCCGTGCGAAACGATGCGACGTATCTATGAATTTGAATCTTAGACGAAAAAGAATAATTTCCTGATGAACCCATCGTGAAGATTCTTCTCTTTTTCTTCAATCAATTTTCTCATGTTTCTTATTCAGACATTTCATAATCGGATTTATTCTTCGGGTTCTTAAACGTGAATTGCTCAATATTATTTTAACTATTTTTAATTATTATATTTATTATTCATAGCTTTCTTTGAATTTTGCAAGGAAATAACATTTTCCTGATGATCCCACCAAATGAATTTTTTTTCTTTTTTCTTTCAATCAATTTTCTCAATACTTATTGAGACTTTTTATATTCCGATTGATGATTATTCAGCTTTTTAACCATGAATTGCTCAATACTATTTTTTGTGGTATTCGTGAATATGATTCAACTCTGGAAGAAAAAATCCACTTTTCTGATGAGCCTATACTGCCCACGGAGTCAATTCTTGTTCTTTCATTTAATCAATTTTCTCATATTTACTATTCAGATAATTAATATTCCGATTGATTTTTATATCAATTTCTCAAACATCAATTGCTCAACGTTATTTCTGTACCATTCATAGAATTTATTGAATTCTGCAACATTGAAAAGAAAAATTGAAAAATGAGAGTTGGAGAAGGTCGTAAAGTGGAGAATCCATTGGAAGAGAGAGAGAGAGAATGCGCGCGAAACGTTGATCACTCGTACAGGATTCCCTTGTAGAAAACTCCACCCACGCGTCGCGAGGCCTTCGATGAGTGATCCAGATAAATCTCGTTCGTATAATTTATCAGGAAAAACGTCATCAAACGTTACTAGATCAGGTGAGAGAGGGAGAGGCTCGATGGAACTTGGATGTAGAAATTTCTTAACGCCTTCAACGCACGCTCTTTAAGTGTGCAAGAGCTTGTAAAAGTGGAACGTAGAACATCGCGTGACTTTTTTTATTGAGACGCGAGAATTTATTCAATTCGCGAACAAATAGTCAAAAGTCGTAATCGAGAGAGAGTATCTGGAATTCGTAGCAATTTTATTTCAGTCAGATCAAATATTTCGTCATGACTGCAATCAATTTGCAATCATTTGGACCTGAAAAAATTTTTATTTCCCTCGGTGGAACAAGAGACATCACGTTTTTTTAATTGGGCGAGATTTTATGAAATTCTTAAAGAAAAAATCAAAAGTCGTAATCGAGAAGTATCAATAATTCGTAATAATTTTATTTCACTCCAATTTTGCACCATAATTGCAATTATCTCATAATCATTCGTACTATTCGTATTTTTACTACAATAGTACAATTTACTATTTTACTTTTTTAATGATAAAATCCATATTGAATTTATTTTTCAACATGAAACAATTAAAATGAAATTGAGTCGAGCACCATTTTCCAATTCAACTTATTTTTTAGTCAAAAGCTTTATAAAGTAGTTCCATTAAATTCATTTTGATAAAACGTATCAAATCTTTCTCTCACTGAGCTAACATAGTAAAATGAAGACCTGGATGCGGATATGTAAGCGAGAGTGAGAGCAGAACAAGGGGACAGCTCGTTAATCCGGTGTGTTCGATTTAACTAGTCGCCGGGGCAGTGTATCTCCGTGCCAGAACTCGATCGAATACGTAAGGATTTCTCTGGGCGATCTGATCGTTCAGGAACAACGATAATAACAACGATCCACGTGTCTGCGTTCCCGCACACGGCCACGCGTTTCACATCAGTCGAGAGCCTCTCGTCTCGAGACACTCGAGTGCATTTTATCCTCATTTTTCTTCCTCCTTTTTTTATCTCGTCGTTAAATGTCACTAATAACGAAAATGATCTCTCCGCATTTACATGCATTCCCGGGATTTGCTCATTTTCTTCCTCTCCCGTGTTCTTCCTCAGCATTGATGATAAACCAAGGGATAAATAAATCGTGGATTCAAATCGTGACCCACATCTGGGACAGCTCGATTTCATTACAACAGTATTCGTTATTCTTTCAGAACGAGATCTTTCAAATTCCAACAATTCTTATTTCATTCGACTTTTCGTCAGGATTTTCACATACGTTCGCGCTGTTTAATTGGGAAGAAAGGAATCGATGATGTGTCTTTTTTCTAGGATAAAAGTCAGAGTTCTGTGCATGAGAGCTGCAGCGAACGAGATGGAGCAGAGAAAAAAAGAAGCGAGAGAGAGAGGGCACAACTGGATTCTCAAACGGGAACGGATAGAGGAGCCACATCCGCCTTGACGTAGGCGCGGCATCGTGCATGCACGAGCCAAGTCAGCAACAGCATTCGCGACGGGAGTTTTGCTCCCCGGAGCAGCCCAGCCCGGAAAGAGATCGACGAAGCTCCTTCTTCTCCGCGCGCTTAAATAACCTTCGGTGTAGAGGGAAAATAAGAGAGATAACGACGAGAGAGGCCAAATACCGCGAGATAGCGAAAGAGGCCAAAGAAGGAGACGAAGCTTTTCCATCGTTGCATTTAATTTTCACGATATAATAAAATCGTAAGCGAAGTCATCGTAACACTGTCCGATCCAAGATTTACGACAATTTCCAACTTCTCGGATGCATCGGGGCGATGCCATCGACTAAACTGCTATCTCGCACGTGAATGAACGATATAGGATTAAATTACCTACCGGTACACATATAATATTCCTTTTTACCCCCTGTAGAATTTTGCATTCCATCGGTTACTTATTTTATTTCAACTTTTATATTTTATTATTTTTCAACCTATCGAAATTAGCCATCAGTGTCGATTAACATTTTTTTCCCTCAATATCCTATGGGATAATCTGCTATTGAAGAAATTAATTACTCGGTGTGTATCGGAAGAATAATCAATTTGAGAACGGTTGATTTGGAAATCAGGAAAAGTTGTATGATACCGAAGTTAAAAATAGTCATCGAAGTGAGGTGGAAAAAAAAGAAATCGATCGATCGAAGATGAACTTGAGCGTAACCATCAATTGTAATTACGCGTACATTCCGAGCAACGTGTCTTTATACGTAACGTATATAACGAAGTCATATAATTCTCGTACAAGAAAGAGCATGAGGATGATCTTAAAACGAGACTCCTTTGCGATGAAAAAAAAACGTAATAATAATAAATGCGCAAAGCGCGCGAGTTACACTGGATCAGCGAGAGAGAAAATTAATATTTAGTGCCTCAGTCCTGTGAAATTTGACGTCGACTCACGCTGATAAACGGCGGAAAAATAATAAAATGTAAATGAGAAATAAAGAGAAAAGAGAGAACCAGGAAAGCAACAAAAAAAAAGAAAAATGTGGTGAAAAATGTAAGAAATGCGCTCAGAATCGTTCGGAGCGTCGTATATTCGATGGAAGGACTCGGAGAGGAGAACTGGATCAAGAGTGGAAGGCGAGCTTCGAGATTTAATATTATTTATCCGTCAGCCTAGAAACTCGAACGTCCGATCTCTCCGGCGTTCGTTCTTCGCGAAAAGTTATAAGGGCGTAACAAGGAGCGAGTGCACGCGTATTCGCCATCGACGATACACGCGCGTTATTCCAATATATAAATACATGCAAAAACGTGTGTACCAATGTATTCGAGCCCAATGGTGGAATATCCGAGCATGTGCAGCAACGTTTCGAGATTGAGAGAAAAATAATAAAAAAAAAGAATAAAGAGAAAAACGACGGCGAGTCGAGGGACCGGACCTTCGTGCGTGCTAATTGAATTTGATTATGCAATTATCCGCTTTCACCATCGCGTGTGTGTCTTACCGTTTCCTTCTGTCTCTTTCTTTCTCTGTCTTTGTCTCTATGCATTTTTCTCTATCTTTGTCTAACTCGCTTTATTCAGGATATTCTCATCTTTTTTTCTTACCGATCTCTTGACTACAAAAGAGAGACCGGGAGAGTGAAACAGAAAGAGAGAGAAAAATGAGAGAGGAGAGAGCTGAGTGTCGATGGGGTAACACAATAATCGACGAGTTTAAAAGTCCTTCCGAGAGATAAATCGAGGACGAAATTGTATAGGGCGCAGGTAGCGAGCACGACCTGGGTCAACTGCTTCGGACTGAGGCTCTCGGCGAGGAGGAAGCGTGAACCGGACCGAGCAGGTGTCTCCACCTGTTCCTTCACCAATTCGTGAGTCATTCACCCGACTCCCATTAATTTTTCTTCGCGTTATCTCATACTTTCGATAATGACGGAAGAAAAGAGCTAACCGCATCGAGAGTTTTTTATTCCCGAGGAATGAAACCAGGTAAGTTTAATTCGCCAATTGTTGAACAATATTTCATTTATTTAAATGCAAATTGAAGTATTCTCTTATATAATTATCAATACAACGATAAATTTTCTATTCAATTCAATTGAGTATCTTAATTTTGAGTAGAAATTAAAAGTTGGAGACGGTAAATTAAATTTTTAATTACTTTTATATCGTACTGAGCGTTCAAATGGGACATCGACGTTCGAACACTTGGACGCTTTTTATTAGTCTTGAATATTTTAGTATAATTTTAAAAATAAAACAGAGTAAAAGTAGACTTCAATATTCTTTTCAGCACCTGCACTAAATATTCACATTCCTAACCGGTTTAGCTGGACGGAGAAATGTCACTTTTCGGACGGTCAGTCGATCTTGATCGGCCGGAAAAGTGAGAATTTCCTCCCTGTTTAAAACTAGTTATCCAATTCTTGTAATCAGTGCGTCCGAAATCAATATACACAACGATTAAAGGAAAAATATATCTTTGTAGCCCTTCATTCGCTATAAGCTATAATAAACAAGCCAATGAATAACGACCCACCAAAAAGTGTTAATCTCATCCTACTTGATGTTAAGTCTAGTTTTGTAAGCTTTACTTATGTACTTTCTTTCTGTGTGTAAAGAACGGCATTGCGACTTGTCCCTTTACTCGATGTACTCATAGTTATTACTTCTATTACGAATATTTTATATTATTATATTTGAATCAAATCTAATTGAAATTTGTATATTGCCTTAAGGGAAATATTATATGTATATTGCCCTCTGGCATAAAATAAACCAATCAATCAATCAATCAAAAAGTGACCAGAACATTTGAATCCGATCCAACCGTTGTAATGATGACACATGCTCCAAATGGATCGAATACTCCTTTCAACGAGAATTAGGATAACAAAATAAAAAACAATATTATTCCATCTTAAGGGACCGTGCAGATAAAGAAGGCGAGGATAAAAGGGGAAAGAGGTGAGAACGATAAATCTCGGCTCTTGAAAAGAGGGCGAGAAGGTGGAAAGAAATCTATTGGCAATTTCCGGGATCGGTGGCGGGCGCGTAAGGCATAAATGCATATGCGAGAGTCCGTTCGCGATCCACGGAGGTATGAAACTTACAGTAATGTATAAATGGCTGGAGGTAATAGTTATAGGTTAGAGCGGATGATGCTGAGCTCCGGGGTCAATGTGTATCTCTCTATCTTTCCTTCTCTCTCTCTTTTTCTTTCTTTACATCTCTCTTGCTCTCTCTCTCTCTCTCTCTCTCTCTCTCTCTCTCTCTCTCTCTCTCTCTCTCTCTCTCTGTCTCGTTTTAACGGCGGTCCCCCGGGGCAAGGACGCCCACAGTTCCCTCACCTCGTTTACTCGCGCACATCTCGCTCGTTCGTCGTGTCGAGGCTCTTCCTCGTGGCAACTTGTTCACGCGAGCCGGAGAAAAGTGTCGATGCGTGCTTCGCGATAGGGAGGGGCTGCGAGAGAGAAAGAAAACTGCATACTGCGGGGAAAAGCTTTTTTTTTTCATCGAATCCTCCGGTACGTATACAAAGTTCGGTGAGAGTAACCAGAAGATGAGATACGTAACGAAATATGAATGTAAATAATGTACAAATAGATAAAGGTATACCCGGGCGGTGAGGGCAAAAAGCGTGGAGATAAATGTAAAATGGGAAAATGCTCTCGTGAATGAGCGAGAGAGGGATCGAGAGAATCCTTCCTCGGAGCGTTATTCGCGAGGACATCGCATGTGGCGTAAATAGGTAGGTATATCGGAGGATATTGCAGCAGGAAGCGAGCCAGAGCGGAGTCTGATCAACGACATCAACATCTGCCGGGCCGCATGCCCTCCGAGCATCGGGATCACGCACGCTCTCTCGCCGATTCTCGTGCCATGCGAGCCGCCCTCCCGGCTATACGTAAAACGGGCTTATTCCTCACAATCCACGGCATTCCGCTACGTACTCTCTCTCTCTTTCTTTCTATTTTTCACTGTATATACACTCTTTTCCATTCTCGTAACTGCATTAGATTCTTTTACGAGGTAAACTCTCCAAGCTCCCTCTGAGCCCGCCTCGATTCGAACACACCTTTCTCCGCTAATGCAAACTGCCTGTCCACCGGGACGAAAAAAATCTCTTTGCGAAATTTTATCTGATAATTACTTTTTGCTTTCATTCAAGGAGAGATCTTGGAGCATCTTCTGTACTTTATGCTACATGCTACAATGTATGCGATTTTGCGATAAAATTGTATTTGGATTGGACTCAATATTAAGTAATTTGAATAATAATAATAATAATAATTAAATAAGTGATGTCTTACAATGTAGATATGTATGAGAATTTTGTTGAGGATCAAGACGTAAAAATTTCTCTGCGATATTTTATCTGATGATTATTAGTTTTTTATACTTCAAAGGAGAGGAGCAATTTTGGAGCAAAATACAAATGCGATCAAATCACATTTGAATTCTGCTCCTCAATATCGTAAAACTAAAAAAAAAATAATTAAAAGAAATATTTGTATACGAGATGAAATTTCTTTACAAAATTTTATTTCATAATTTTTTTCCTTTAAAAGAGAGGCAAACAAATATTTTCCACATTTTGTGTTACTACTGCTACAAAATACACATTTTTACGATGAAATGTTATTTGAATTGGATTTCTGAATGTCGAGTAATTTAAGAAAAATAATAATTAGGAAGAAAAAAAGATGTTACAAATCTCGTATGAGAGTTTGAATGTGCGGAAGAGGCTCTCGAAATAACGTTTACATGGCTAATTAATGGAGCTCATGCACATAAACATAATCCTTGGTATGCACGAGAATAGCGGGACGATAAAAAGAGGTTGAAATTATTTTTAATAGAGATAGTCATTCGAAATGGAGGAGACTCCCTTTTGAGGGTCAAAGGAGCCATATCGGAGCTCTCCACTATAGGTACATTACGAATAAGCTATGAAGCCCGGAAATGAGTTACGCGCTACCTTGAATTATATAGCTCAAATATAACGGCGAGTTACTCGATTACAGGAGAATGTTTCATCTTTAAAAATTTCATTGCACACACCAGCTGACGTTCTTCACCGAAGGTTATTGCTCCAATTTTTAGATAAACAAACGAAAAGTCTTTGTTTCTCGATGCCAGGTTTGAGAATATCGTTTTATGATTCGAGTGTAATTTTAGTTATAAAAAATAATATTTGTTATTTTAATATTAATTAAATTGAAGTCCCTTGGAATTTTAAACGATGAAGTAAGATTAATTAGAACTGTTTCGGTAGAGATTATTTTGAAGAATATTGAATTTTTTTTATCGCTCAGAGCTAAAATCAATGTTCCCAAGATTTTTCACTTCTTCGTCGTCTTCTTGTCAAAGTTAATTGTCTCACGCTGGTTGACCAATCGAGATGAAACGAGTCACCGCCTCGCGGACAAACAAACCGTAACGAGCGAACGAGAGGAGAAGAAAAAACGAATGAACAACGGGAATAGGAAATAGATTGCGGTATATCATCGATCTATCGGTTTTCTCGTGAGCATGGCATTTCCGCGTGTAGGCGCGGAAGTATTTCGATCTCGATTGAATTTGAATGCAACAAAGTAGAGAAACAGAAACAGAAGAGGGAATAGATCGAAATTCGATTTTCTGATTGAAGAAGAAAAATAAACAAATAATTTTTTTTCCAACAATTCAAAATTCATTTGAGCGTGTGGGCGTGAACTCATTTTGAGCTCGATCGGATTTTCATGGGAAATAATTAATTACAAATAAGAAATAGTTCAACGATAGTAACCGCGGATATGTATTTTGATGGCATTGATCTTGATTGAATTTTAAAAATTGAGGAAAATAGTACAAAGTGGAAAAAACTGAAGTTTTTTCATATTACTCAACAATGATGGGAGACGAACGTTTGAAAATTCATTTCTCGAGCGATTGCCATCAGGATGTATTTCATGAGAGAGAAAAAGAGAGGAAAGATGGAAGAAAATGTTGACCACAGGAACGAAAGAGACAAGTCTCGAGGCCATGAAATATCGATGAAAAAGAGAGAACGAGCTAAATTTTCTCTTTACTCGTTCAGTCTATACGACACAATGAAAGGCCGAAGGCCGGAGGGAGGCTTTAAGAATCATTCTTATCTTTTTTCTCTTGAGCATCGACTTTGTTCCCAACGAGAAAATTGAGTCAAATCATTTTATTTTTAACAATGACCGTGAGATTTCATGATTTTTCCTCGTAATAAAATTTCTTCATTAATAATTTCATCGTCATTTATCAAATTGCATTATTAAACTAAGAATTCATCAAATAAAAATCATGACTATTAAGAAATTAAAAGAAAAAAAAGTTAAAAATTATTGAAGTCTGAAAAAATTAAACCATTTGATTGGATCCGATAAATCGTTGATAAATAATCAAATAATAATCAATAATCAATCGCATTGGTTAACTAAAAAACTTTGATAAAATTTTTATCTATTCATATAACGCTTTCTAAAAAAAGTTCACCAACTTTTTCACAAATTAAATAGTCCCGATTACACTACGATAATAAATAAAAAAGATGTGGAACTGCGATATGAAATAATAGAATATAAGATCGAAATAAAGCAAACAGCGAATATTTTGCGCGAAAGGTGGAGATTTCTCGTATTTCTCCTAACATATCTCATGCACCTGTTTCCTTCGAGATAAAACAGAGAGCGAGAGAGAGGTGGCACAGAAAAAAGGATAACTTAGTCGGTATAAAGCTGCGCGCGAAAGTTTGTCGAAGACTCGATAATGTGATCTTCTGCGCTCGGAGAGACATAAGGAGGCAAAAGGCGGCATCGAGAGTCATTCCTTGGGAGTAAGTGAAAGAGGAACAAATGATAAAAAAAGCAGAATATAAAGATATAGAGCGAGAAAGACACCGGGGAGCGCACCCGGAGAACGGACAATCGAGCGTTTCATCTCCTCTCTATCTTGCTTATTCCATTATCGACGATTTCGCCTTCCACCCTTCTCCTATTTGAGTATTCCACATGCAAGCGCGTAAGAACACCTCAGCGCGTACGCAAATAAATATATGGGGCATGCGAGGTACTTAGGAATGATCGTGCGCAACGAAATAAAATGTCTAAATAATAAAATTCGAAATAAAATATATCAAACGGGCTAAATATCTGCTATCGCATTATCGGACATTCGTACATAATAAATTGACGAAAAGCGACATTCGCGCTCACTTACGTGAGTATAAATAATATAGATATAAACAAGAATCGTTACGCCGACTGTTATCTATTAAATAAACATTGAAACTCAAGAGATAGGAAGAGAAGTTAAAAAGGCTTTATCCAAGGGATAGAGAGCGAGAGAGAGAGAGAGAGAGGAGACGATACGTCTGTTGTCGTCCGTTTAATGCTTATATACTATTTTTGAGTTGAGTTGTGCGGATAGCTTAGTAGAGGAGCAGATATAACGCTTGTTTATCGTTATTATATGGCTGAGTACGAAAGGAGATTATACGGGAGGTTCGTAAAATGATTACCCTCCCCGCGTTCGTAACGATAGACCGTAGCACACGCGCGCCCGACTCCCCTCTATATAGATCCGACTAAAAATAAAGGATCTTACCTATCGATCTTACCAATCTCCGGACTTGCGCCCTGCATCACCGTGCGTTCTCGCTCTCTTTTCTTATCCCCTCTTGTCACAAAAGAGAGATTCCTCCGAACCTTCCTAACAAGCCTTCAAAGTATGTATCCGCGAGGAAAACGCCAGACGAGCATGACCATCGCGAAACTATTTTCATTTCTTTATTTTTCATTTTCCCGAGTTCTCGTTCTCTCTCTCTTTTTCTCGATTTTTGATGTCTTTTATTTCACTTTGTTTTTATCATACGTGAGTCGATGTGAACGATCTCATGGTCTTTTATCGCGGCGCATGAATTTACTCTTGTCTCAGCTGCATGTGTGCACTTCGTGTGGGGATAGAAGGAAAAATGGGCTGAACTGATCTGAATTTTCGATCGATGCACGATACTCTAGGAGGATCGTCCTGTTAAACCATCCCGATCTAATATCGATTATTTACCTTTTCCATTATCTATTTACCTTCTTATTTTTTTTATTTCTTGAAAATGATGATAAAACGTTGTGTTACATAAATATTTTTCAAGGCTGACGTACCGTAACCTCTCGATCAGACCTACACGTCGTTTTCCTTCTCCCTCTCTCGGGATCTTTCTACTTTTTCTCATCTCTGTTTGGCATCTGGTAGCTCAGGAATTATATATCATTTCGCGTACGAGATAGTTTTCTCGATAGTAAGAAAAAAGCACACACGATGTTCCGAGATATTCATCGAAACAATTCTAATTCCAGCCTGGTGCGATCTCTTTCAAATAGCTGCAGCTCGTCAAAAAATCGATCTCTTGTAATTCTTGAAAAATATACTCATCTGAAGAGATAAAAGTAATTATGGACCATGTGCAACTGGACATCCCGCCGATATATGTAACATTCTGTTGATAATACGATAACTTAGTTGAATTGTGTTAGCTGAATTTTCGTTGGATTTGGGTTTTTCCTGACCAAATTTCTCATCGAAAATGACTGAAAAATAATTAAAAGGAGGAAAATCCACGGTGTAGATATGGATGCCGTCCAGAACTGATGCATTCTTACTCACATAAATGAGGGGTTTTTCCATTCAGGAAAATTCAAAGGAACCACAGATTATAAAAGAGGATGCTGCTGATTTGACTGCAATTGACTGCTGAGACAATAATTTGTTTTTGTCATTAGTCATTGTACATAAACGAAGTGACAAGTTTACTAATAACTATTTAGCTTTTATTCATCATATAATGGCATAAAATGACAAGAGCAAAGCTCATGTATCCTAACAAATAAGAATTAATTGAATTATTTTACGATTTTTAATACTCAATAAAAGTTTATCTTTTGTTTTTTTAGAACCACATATCATTTTCGAAGGTCTAATATTTCCAGAGAGTTTTACTTTATGGATCAAACTAGAGTAGGAAAAATAAAAAATGGAGACATTAAAAAAATCTAATGAGGTAGGGAATTAAAGTTGGAGCAAAAGTTATATTCTATGGTGTCTTCTGTCTCTTTTTCGTTGTTTGCTGCAGAGGGAGTGAGGGAGGTACGACGCGAAGTATACAGGAAAGATGTACATTGAAGTACAAAGGCAGTACGTCCTCGTTTTCCGATATAAATTTCGCACACCTTGACAAGGGAGCGAGAAAGAGAATGGCCGTAGGATCGTAAAATGTAACAGGAATATAAACCAAGCCAGAGGACAGAACCACCACCGATGCGGGCAACTTTTAGCTCGGAACTTAATGTCTCGTCCGTACTAAACGGAAACTGACGCTCGCCTGTTCCCTGCACCTACCGATGAAAATAAGAAGAAGAGAAAAGAAGAAAAATGCGGATAAAATTTACTAATTATATTTACGAGTGACAATCATAATGGACTTTTTTCTTCCTGAGGGAAAAAAAGCGTCACCGGGACTCACGTGACTGAATTACGAAGACGCGGTCTCGAAAATAACGAACCGGAATGACCGGCGAGAACAAAAATTCGTGTCCACGGAAGTTGTACCGATAATTTTCTGAAGTTTTACGATTCGATTGTTTTTCCTTGTATGGCGAGCTCTCGCTTTGTTCCTAGATTTTTCCTCCTTTTTGTAGTTAGCTATCGGATGAAGCACGCTCTAATTTTTTTCTTGTACAAAGAATCGAATCGGCGAGTGCATCGAAGATCGAGAGGAAAAAAAATCGATATTTATAAACCCTTTTGTGCAGACCTTGAAAGGATGAAGTCGCATTTTTTGTCACCCTCGCAGAAGAGAGAGAGAGAGAGAGACAGAGAGGAGGAAAGAGAGGATGAAGAGAGAAAGGGAAGAGAGAGAACTTTCCGAAAATCATTTGCAACGCGGCGTTACGCGACCTGTCATCGTGAAACCGCAATCACGACGGTTATTGCACGCCACAGTTGCACTGTCGGTGCGCGCTCTTCAACATAAGAATACCACCACTATATTGTATACAGTAGTACAAAGCGGATATCTATAGGACATTCCATTCAAAAATATCAAAAATCATAAATAAAGGAAAAAATCTAATTTTCCATTTTTTTCCTAATTTTTCGTGGCTAAAATAATCTCTAATAATTTATTCATCATGACCATACATTTCTCCAGGTACAAATAACATTTTTGAACCGTTTAGCAATTATTAAATGCATGAAAAAAAATCTTTTTAGATTGCCAAACCGTCGATTTTATTCTGAATTGTAATTTTAAATTTGGATATCAAAGGAATTTAAATTCGTCGAAATGAAAAGGCGTGTCTCTCGAAATATGTTGGACTGTTGTGAAATGACCTGTACACAGGTGAGAGAATGGGAAGATCTCTACGACCACGGCCATTATCCACGTCCGGTCTGACTGCGAATTCACCGAAGGAACAGAGGAAAAGAGAACGAAAAAAAGAGGGAAAAGCCTATAGATTGAACGCGGAATAAAAATGCTTAAATATATTGTGAAAAATCGGTGAGCGATCGGAGAGAAAAACAAATTCGTTTCGTGCTCGCGTATATTTTTTGCGTCCTCGCTGTATAAAAATTTTCAACATCTCTTGTCAACATGTAATGAAAAACCGCAATTGGAAAGTCGTCAGTTCGGAGTCATATGATCGAACAATTTCATCGGATCTGGGAATTTTTTTTCATTTATCCTGCCTCCGGTTTTTTCTTCCCGAATTGTTTTGTAAGTGCGCATGTTTCGATGGAGATTAACCGAGAATAAATCGAGTGTCGCAAGCGGAAGTCATCCTCCGTGATACTAAAACGGAAGAGAGAGAGAGAGAGAACGACAATAATACGAGCTAAATAGTGAAATGCAACTGTTCGCAGCGAGTGTCAAGCACCGTTTCGTCCACATTTTCCCTACCTGCGAACGTTTCTGCTTTCTTGTTCGACTCACGAAAAGGCGTAACTCTGACAAATTGATGTGCCGTTTCCACGAGCTTCCAACTCTTTTGTTTCTCAGTACATTTCTCTTTCTCTCCTTCTCTCTTTCTCCGCAGGAACGCTCGCTATGCTTTCTACCTTCGCATCAGGGGACAATTTGCGACAATAGGATGCGCTCTGGTTCGTTGAAACAGGCGCGAAATCACGACGACCCATCCTCGCCATTTTTTCAAATCTTTTTCCTTCAATTTTTTTTCTCGATTTTTCCTTGTTCTTGTTCGCGTGAGAGTCTCGGACACTCTCAGCGTTTCGCAGTGAGGTATCGATGCTCGAGGAGGAGCGAGAGAGAGAGAGACGGAGCATTCGGCGAGAAAGATCCAATAATCCCGATAGAACCAGTCAATAATATGTATATCCCTGATTTATCGGAGTCCGGTTTTCAGGCGAGTTTTTCTCCTCACGCCGTCACATCCTCCGCGAATCCCAGGAGCAGATCCTTGCCAACGGTATATAAAAAGCTCTCGCGTTATAGATATATTTTTCATCGCGAAGTGAGAGGCAAAAAGCGCTGGGAGATTAAGCCATTTCTGTTTTACCGCTTGAGAAATAATTTATCGAAGCTAGCTCTCATCTTTTTTTTAATATCTTAATCGTGAAAATGTTGCTGGATTAACATTGAATTTATTTCAAATCGAAGCAGCTGATTTATCTACCGGGATTTACCTTTTTAATTGAATTTTTTTTAAGGGATTCAGAGGGATTTTGAAAGAAGAAATGGGAAAGAGAGTCGATACGTCGAGTCCTCGTCGCTCGCTTTAACAAACATTCCAACGAACAATGGCGAGCATTGTTTCGACACGGAGCTAATTAGCTTGCAAATGTGCCTTCCTGCGATGCGCGCTTGAATCGTGGAAACTTGTGAATTACAACGAGAGCGGATGAATAAAAATTTTATTTTGAAAAAAGTGTCATGGCCGATGCAAATTCCGAATTGAGAAAAATCATGTAAGATACAAGATAATTTAAATTACTTTGTATTGAAATACATAAACACAAAAATAATTGAAATATTATCTAAAAGCTCTCAAAAATTCAAAAGACTTTTGAAGTTTTGCCTGTGTTTGATATTATTTGAAAAAAAATGAAAATTTTTTTAAAAAAATTTTAGAGCACGAGAAAAAAGAGGAAAAGAGAAGAAGATGAACTTGCACAGGCGACAATCTCGTTTGTATTTACGTGATAAACGACATTCGCACGCAACTTAAAGATTCTCACACCTCGTGGCCTCTCCCTTGCGGAGCAAAACCGACGATCTTGTTCCTTTTTTTTCACAAAGCTCGGAGTACGCGAAGCTCGTAACTCTTGAATTCATGGAGTCTATATTCGATAATTCATTAAAACAAGTATCGTCTAAATCATGCTAATGCATCAACGAAACGAATAAAACAAATTTTTGCATCTAAATCTTATGTTTCTATTATTTTCTCATTTATTTATTTCATTCTAATAAATTTTCACGTTCGAATAAAAGTGTATCTATTTGTGTTGGTATGGGAACTGAAATATTTTAACTTTAAAGCACACTCTTAAACTGAGGTAACTCTCAAATTCTCTTAGAAAATTTATTCAGTAAGTATAACTTTATAAATAAAAATCTCTAAATCACCTTGTATTGACGATTTAGAATAAAATTACAATTTTCACATTTATTATTTTCTCACGTTTCTCGCTCCCATAAAACTTAAGCTAAAATTATAAAAATGTTTCTCGTGTTCATATATAATTTGTCTTTTTTAAATCAAGGAAGTCGAAAGTTATGAGGATTCGAAAATTTTGAAATAATTGCCAGAGGGAAGTTTTGCATTCGATAAATACAGTCGTTATTTTATTTTTCTCGAAGGTTGTACGAATGAAGTTTTGCGACTGAAATAATGGCGGCTGCGTGAAGTCTCGTAGAAAAGAAAAAAATAAGTGCAAAAATGAAAAAAAACGAAAACACACGGGGAAAAGATACGGGGCAAGACGCGAAGGAGCGAGAACGCGCGGTGTAAAGACGAGCCGGAGGCGATACACGTGCATCTGTGCAACTTCCATACGAGCGGCAAATATATGGACCCCTATTACTCTCTTTTTCTCTCCAGCCGTACGATGTGAACGAGAACAAGCGGGAGAAAGGAGGAAAGAAAAAGGAACGAGCTCTCTTTAACAGAAGACAAAAGTGCTCCTTGCAGCTTCTGAAGTCCGTGGATTAATTCTCCACGACTCTCTACTCTTTTCTTTCCTACTGCAACCCTCAACGCACTCTCTTGTTCGCTTCATTTTCTCCGAGCTTGATATATTTTTTCCGTGTACATATTTTTTAAATTTTTTTTATTTTTCAATCTTATCTTTTACACGGTTTCTTCGATATTGGAATTTCTGCGACACCTTGTACGTTCATTAATTATTTCAAGATCCAACATCGACTTTTCTTCGAGAAAAAATTAATTATTCAAAAATCTTCAATTTTTTTTTGTATACATATTTTATGATTTTTTTAAATTTTATCTTAACACTGTCTATATTGGAATTTACGCGACATCTTCTGCTCTTCAATTTTTTCGAGACCATTCAGCGTCGATTATTCTTGAAGGGAGGGAAATAATTCTTCAAAACGTGGGCTTAATGTCGAAAGGTGTACGAAGGTATATTGGAAAAGCTTCGTGTTTATAAACACATATAAGCAAAATAGGTGCAAATAGTATCACGTTATAGGATCGGGAGAGTAAAGTCATTTATTTTAAGGTACGAGACAGACAACAACGAGTTAGATACGTGCGAGAGACACGGGGTGTTGTCTCTTTTCTCTTTCTCTCTCTCTCTCTTTTACTCTCTTCCACTCTCTATCATTCTATTTCTCTCTCATTCGCTCGATCGTTGTACGTGTTACACTTCCTGTTTGTTTATCATCGAAGCCCCGGTCGCTATTAATTGTCGCGATAAATTGCTGGTACTCGTGAATCTTCGCCGGATTAATCGACGTCGCGGAAAACGGGAGAGTAAAACTGCCATGAAACTCTCCGGTTTTATCTTACTTTTATGCGAAAGCGAACGCTAAATCTTTCGTCAGGAGTAAAAATACTTTTCTCTCTTTTCACTTGAATTTATTTTTCTCAAAATAAAAATGAGAACAAATTTGTACCTCAGTCGAATATAACAGCAAAGAAAGAAACATTACGCACGCGACTTTCGTTCGTCCGCACCTTCGTCTCTTTCTTTGCGAATATCTAAGCGATGTGTGTGTTGCGGTTTATTCGACGATCGAGAAATCCCCATTAATCGAGAGAGTGAACGCCAGTTTATTTATGGTCAAATATTTTCAACATCAAATACATGTACATTATGCAGCTCGGAGTAAAAATTTGCTAAGACGCGATAACCGTTATAGGCGTGATCAGACCTCGCGATAATGACTTGATCTCGCGGGTAACGCTCCCTGATGAGGCACTCATCATATGCTGATTTTTAAATTCCTATTACGATCTATTGACTAAAAAAAATCACTATTTTATTATTTTCACCGAGTTTCATTATCCGGCACTTTTGACAATGTAAAAAATTTGATTACGATTTATTATTTTAATCAATGGATCTCTATTGGATCTCAGAAAAAAATTATATTTCTAATATTCTCGTTAAATTCCACAATCTTCTGAAAATGTTACTCGAGATTAATATTTTTTGTTTATAAAAATAAAAACAAATTTTTTGATAATTATTTATTTCTGTATGTGAATTTGTTCATCGGATAGAATTTTAGTAAAAATAATATTAAGTAGGTACAGGGAAACTAGGAGAAAAATATAATGTTCGCGTGCTTGTATTTTGAGGCGTATGCATGAACGAGAGCGAGACCGAAGAAAATCATGGTAAAATGTATCTCTACGGATACATCGAAGATCGCGTATGCAAAGTGACCCTCTCACGCGAGATCATACGATCTCTTCTCCGTACTCTTCTCCCTTTCTCTCTCTTACACTTTTTTTGTTAAAATCATCGGGATTATCACGTCCACGCTGCCGAGATGAGATTACGATAGCGGGAGACCTTATATATCCTATCTTTTGCTCTCGTTTATTTAAAGCGTAAAGTAACTTGTACTTTTGGTCTTCATCTTTTCGTGTCTCAGGTGGAAAATATGTCGATTTTTTTAATAGCACCTATCATTGGTGCTTGTGCATTAAAATAAAAAAAATGAATTTAAAAATATGTACTACGCCATTTTTTGTGAATGGAATTTGTTTTAATGGCGAAAAAATAAAAAATAACCAAAATAATTAACTTTTTGGGAATTCCTTGTAATATTTATTGATTTTTTAATTTGTACGTTTACGTAGACGCCGTAGATCAACGTAAAAAAATTAATATATCTTCATTTTTTGTCAATGAAATGATTTTATCAACGAAGGAATAAAATAAAAAGAAAATTAAAATTTTAGCGTTTTCTGTTACTTTATGGGAAAAAGGCGCAGAAAGGACATATAAATATGTCCATCCGGATATTTAAAGTGTGTTTGGATTATAATTGAGGAAAACGTAGCACGTGTCGCAGAGAGGTGAAAATACGTCGAGATAGCGTTGCCCGGACTGGAAGAATCATAAAAATGTAACGAGTCCATAAAGAAACGAGGAGTTACATAATAACTGTAATCTCGGAATAACGTGTTATCAAAATGTGAATTTAGTGACTAAGAGACAGCCTCTCTTTCTCACCTCAAACTCCTTAGCGGGAGAGAAGAGAGGAAGAAAAAGGAGAAAAAAGGCTCTTCAACTCGTAAACATGTAATTTTCAATAGCTCGCTCCTAGCGCGGAGACAATAAATTCAATTGATCGAACGTCATCGCGAGCGTTATGCATATTCAAATTATATTTATCGATATGGGGAAAAATAAGAGAGAAAATGGGATAAAAATACGAAATCGAGAAAGAGAAACGAGAGTGCGTGGGCGTCGGACTCGATTCACGATTCCTGTAAAAGGTTTGTCGCGACTCTCCGGCTTTGAAGCTTTTGTGTCTCGAGATTTTAGATCGGTGATGTATAAAACGTAACGCTCATATACGTCCACGATGACGGCAACCGCGTGTATTCTTTTTCTTTTCACCGACGGCGCAATTCTCCCGCGGATGACGCGATAAAATCTCTAATTGTTTCGGGGCTCCATTTTTATTCGGACGTATACGCCCTGCGTTCTAAAAACTTTGTATATGCATGTATATATACACGTACACCGCGAAGCTGCTTAAATAGCCAGTGGCATAGATATTTATCCAGCAGAGTCTCTCTGAAGCCTCCACGGAAAATCGACGCGATGTGATAACACATTGAAATATCTCCATTATTTTAATCTGCCTACTTTTGTATATCCTTGCTATTTATTCTTTTCCCCTCACACAGCGAGGCTTTCAACATTTTTATTTTTACCAAATGCTTCGCTTCTCCTCTACGTAAAAAAATTTCAATTTTATTTTCAATTCAAAAAAATTTTAATAAAATCTTGTTGAAATATTTAATTTTTCATCATATTAAAAATGAATGTAGAAAAATTATTAATCTTTTATTTATTTTTCATTCAATGTTTATAATTTTTGACAAATTTCGTACTCTGTCCCATGCAAAATGAAATAGTCTTATTTTCAAGCATTATACGATCGATAGAATTTATCAAAAATTCACGTTATTTTGTAAATTCATTGTAAAAATGTTTCATTTTCACCTTCGGCTATTTAAAATGTGGGGAATTATTAATCATTGATTATTTATGTTGTAAAAAAAGTATGATGTTCGCGAGAGAATATAATTTGCGGCTATATACCGAACGGCTGGAACAAGAGACGTGAATGCATATGAAAAATAGAATTACTAGTTGTTGGTCTCGTTGGGCGAGATTAAAAGAGTCGAAAGGTCAGCCCCGAAGTATCGTTACGGAAAACGTACAGTACGGAACTTTCGTTTCGTAATGATCGCGCAACCGCGAGCTCTATTCTACTTTTGCTCCAATTTCTTCGAATTCGGATTGCGCTTTTTTTTCTAACTTCTTCACTTGTCCATGTTTACATACCTCCTCAATAACGAATAATTTAAACGAACGATCGTTCAATTTTCTTGAAATTAATAACCCACGATAAAATTCGATCGACCAAACCGAAAAGCTGTGAATATTTTATTTCTAAATTCTCCACTTAATATTTATGGTTGCAAACTCAAAAATTTTGTACACCATTAACAGCGAATAACTCCGAACGAATGATCGATCGGTCAATTTTCTCTAAATTAATAATCCAATAAAATTCGCTAGACTAATCCGAAAAGATGTGAATAAATTTATTTCGCGCGAGTTTCGAATGACTGCGCGACGTTGTAGAGCGATGCGGAATTGAAAAAACGAAAAAAAAGAGAGAACGACCACGAAGAAAAGAAAGAGAAAAATGAGTCGCGTGGAAACGCGTTTTACTAAACTTTCTCCCGAACGCAAATTTTTAACTATAATTCGCATTTTTATCTATTTTTTCGTCTACACCGCGAGCTTGCCACCTCGAATCTCCGGATTTTCGATAAAGCGAACGAAAATCTCGCATTGCGGACGCCATCTTGTCATAAATCGTTAGTAAATGGAAAAACAGAGAGCGAGGGAGAGCGAAAGAGAGAGATGTTTGTACCTTAAAAGTGAATGTCGTTTGAAAACTAGATCTGGTCTCGTCATGAAAGAATTTGTGTGATAACGCGAGGCAGGGGCGGACACTGCACTGGGCCCAAGAAGTACGCACACCTTTTTGCTCGCATATTCATAAAACGTCGAGAATTCGCGAGTGTTATTGCCAGTTCCTACATTTAATCTAATATACCTTTGATTTAAATGTCAACGAGATTTCACCGAGCAAAACACACGTACGTATTTATTCGCAAAGAAAAAAAAAGAAGAAATGTAGATTTGCATCCACGCATATGAGAACGTAAATAAATAAACTAAATCAATGAAAAATCCTCCACGAGAGACTCGTGATAAATCTCGTAATGGAACAAACTGGAGAAAATTAAAAAAAAAAACGTTTTTGTCAAGATTCTGTCACAGGTGCACCTGCGATCGTTCAATCATAATCAATAATCGTGATTAAATTGTGTGTATATCGTGTATATTATTGTATGTATGCATGTGTACATAATACGCGTATTATCCTAGCTCGTTCGTGTGTACACATTTGTACATAATAGTAGCAAAGAGAGTTATACGATATTGGCAAGAAAGTAAATAGATCTGGAGAGCCGAGTGAAGAAAAAGGCAATTGTTCGTTAAGTGGCTGGCTGGCTTGGCTCGGCTGGCTGGCGAGCTCTACGTAGGAAACTTGGCTGCTCTCGTACGATCTCTCATTCTGTCCGACAACACTGCTTTTCATATTCTCCTCATCTGTGCTGTACGACCTACGAAGGAGATAGAGAGAAAGAAAAAGAGAGAGAGAGAAGATCGATGAGATAGACAAAAAGATGGCGAGAGCCAAACGGAGATTAATAATTTGCAGTTTTCCGAACCCCGGCATTAAATATCGAGCTGAGTGTGCGCCTCGACGAGACTCCACGTATTGGTCTCGATCAAGCGAATTTTATGCCTCAAGTATACGAGAACCATGAAAAGAGATTCAAAGCAATTAGAAAGAATCTCATGTCTTTTGTAGTTCAATTTTTTAACGATGCAAATTTTCATCTGTCAAATATTACAAAAAATAAATATTTTTTGTATTTAAAAATTTGTTTAAAATGTTTGTTAGTATATTTTTAAGAATAAGCTTGAGATAGAATTCTAGTGACAGATGCTAAGCTGAAGATAAATGCTAAAAAATGCTGAGACGAGAAAAATGTGTCAAGGTACGAAATCGAAAAAATTCGATGAGGGAGAGAAATCTTGAAGATTTTGCGGGAGTTTAAAAATCACGGTACGAGATACATAGAGAGAAAGAGAGAGAGAGCAGGGTGGGGAAAGATAAATAAAAAGATTTGTTGGAGGGGCGTATTGTGTCTGTTTTGTAAGTAAGGAAGAAGGGTCGAGAGAGCGCGGTCACGATGGCTGCTCGAGTAATGATAGCCTGCTCTCAGCTTCATAATCAGTCCCCCATCTTAATTTATGTTTGCCCCTGCGCCCGTCTTCCTCTTTTTGTATCCATCCGTTCGTTCGTTCTCCTCCACTCTCGGTAACAGTAGGTAAAGACCGTACTGCACGCCCGCCGCCGATCGCACACACGAACGCATACACACATCTCTCTCTTTCTCTCTCTCTCTGTTAAGTTTGATTTGACGATGCTGCAGTACATACTCGGTAGTACATACTCGCAACTCTTCTCGATCACTCTCCAACGGACCCTCTTGCTAATTTACTGCGATACCATATTTACCATCAACATTTCTTTCAACATTTTTTTTACATACTTGACACTTTTTATTGGATTCGATGGTAAATTTTTTAATAAATAATATGTTAAGATTCGATGAAATTTATCATCGAAATTATTTCAATGTTACAATTTTGTGCAATTGAAAAAATTTGAACGAAATTGAGCCAAAATCATTTTGGAGTCAAAATCACTACGAAAGAATTCTAATAAATTCAAATTGATAAAATGTAGCAAAATTTCTCTTAGAGTATACAGTATCAATATAAAAAATAGAGCGAATCTATTCGAGGTTAGTTTTTGACCTTACAATTGAATGCATCGAATTGTATTGAATATAAAATGAGTCATCTCGACGAATAAACGAAATTCTTGGCCACCTGGGGGTCTCACACCGTTTTAACACCTCTCAGTTATGCGCCATATATGTCTTCGACCGGGAGAAGCGAGAAAGAGAAATCCTCTTCTTCGTACTATATCTGATGAGACGTCAGTCTCGTGGGAGCTTGAAAATTCCGAATGGCCAGGACGCACGCTGACGTCCGCGCGTTTTTCTTTCAACTCGTGTCTCACAAGCTCATTCTCGTGTACTTTTGAGTCATGCACCAACGACAGGAGACATCCTTCGAATTTTATCGGAGGTCAGAGGCCCCCAATCTGCCCGTTAAAGACCAAACGATTTCCCTCCCCTTTCATCTTTTTATTTTACCAATGACACGAATCGTATTTTTTAAAATAATTTTATCTTTTATTTATTTATTTTTTAATTCAGAAATTGATTGTACGATATTTTGTTAAATTTTTGTAATTAGTAATTATGACTCACAAATGATCGAGAAAATACTATTGTTAAAATTTCACGAAGAAAAACAAAAAAATACTTCGCCATTGTGAGAAACGTCGAATTCGTTCAGTAGGGACAAAAAATAGTGTGTGGATATTCGCTGATTTCTTTATTACTTCTTATCTGTTGGTGTCTCCGTCTTTCTCGCGTCTGAGGCATTAATCGAACGCATGGATGATCACGAACCAGTTCGTAATCAGTTCAAGCGGAAAACTGGGACAGAGGGAATGCCCCGTGACGTGTTTATACGACTCACACGTGCTGTCTCGCGATGCCACGTGTATGACAGTTCTTTTTTATCGTACTCCTTTTTTCCTCAATATTGCTATTTTCACGGCCAATAACACATTTCCCGTCAACCTGACGATATCGAGAGTAGAAAAAATTCAATTTTTCATTCATGAACTCATTCTGTACAGTTTTTACAATTTTCATGAATGAAAAACGATCGTTATCCCTTACTCTGATTATCATAATCGTTCAATATCAACAAACTCCATGTCAAGCTAATGAAATCGAGAGTAGAAAAATATTTTCAATCTTTAATTGATTCTTCCCACTTTTGTCCAATATTGATCAATGAAAAATAAATATTTTTTCTTAAAAACATGATTTTTTATTGGTAAACACATTTTACGCAATTTACACAATTTTCATGAATAAAAAACAATATTTTCCGACAGCCACACAAATTCAAAACGATCGCTACTTCACTTTGTACATTTGAATAATTACACATCTGGACTATTTTTGATTATCATAATCGCCCCATCAATTTTTTGGTTCACTTATTCTCAAGGTCCACATAACGAATCGTATAGAAAAAAAGGAAAAATATTGCAAAAATATGCATGGAACGCGAGCGACAAGCGTTCGTACATGGAACACGATCGAGCGAGTCTCGAGTGAGCGTGTAATTATCGAACAACAAGGATGACGATGAGAGGAGTTACGCTCATTATCGCGCGCATCGTATCAAACGGCGCAAATGTGTGGGCAACGTTCAACGACTTCTCGTGTCATCGGCACGTTATTTATTTATTCATTCCATTTGTTCTTTTTTTCTTCCAGAGTGATCTGCATTTATATCTCATTTCTGCTTCTCTACTGGCTTCTGTTAATGACATAATTAAAGTTCTTTACGATTTGTGAACAATTTTTACTTTCATGATGTTTATTTGAATGGAAAACAATTTTTTGTGACATTTTTATTTCGATCCAAAAGTGTTCATTTATCATGAAGTTTGATGAATTAATTCTTCATTGACGAAAGTCAAATCAGTGTAAAATGACGGACGACGAAAAGAGAGAATAGGCAGAAATTCTGGGGGAAGTTGGCTCGCCGATTAATCCGGGTGACACGATCTCCCGCGCGAGAACTCGATTGCGCGCTTTCATACGGAGCAAGTGAGTTCGAGCGAACTCGGATTGGTCGAGAATCAAGGAGAAGGCGGGTGATTGACGGATTGTTTTATTATGGGACGATACGTTCAAGCTCAAGCAGCAATGGACACACTGTGATAAAAAGAGCAACGAGAGGCCTATTCGTTTTCTTCCACTCACTTATCGATTTAAACTATTTCGTAAACAAAAAAAGAATTTCAAATGTTTTTTTTTGAAATTTGCATGTCTTTGATTTAAAGAAAAAAAATAAATTCAAAAAATATTTATAAAAGATAAGAAACTATAGAGAGGAGAACAAAACCGTATATACAAGACTTGAAAAAATGCTAGCAAGATCGAAGAAAGAAGGATCGAGTGATAAAGATCGATTGGATAACATCGATACATACATGAAGAAGAGAGACTGAAAACTGACGATTTTGTCTCTCGATGATAGGTATGCAACGGACTACGATAATACCGTTGAGGCGAGGGGAGCTTATGTTAAGAGAGGAGAGAGACGGAGAGAGAGAATCAGCCACACCCTTCGCGAAAGACACAGCTGCGCTTCGATACACGCCAATGCAACATGTATAAAACATATACATGCATATTATATAAGACTCACGTATAGATAAATATGCACTGGGTGTCTCACAACTGGAAGAAAAACTAAAACAATCAAATTATCCAAAAAAATTGTCCATGCATATTTGTGACAGATCGAGCATCAGGCATAATAATCAATTTATTGAAAATTTGCATTATATACTCAAATAATAAGGAAATAATCTTCAGCGTTTATTCTGAGCTCTACTTATCGATAATTTTTTAATACTCGTTCAAAATGCGAAATTCGTGAATGAAACATTCTTGACATTTTCTTGTCAATTTTCTTTGAAGTATGAAAATTAACTTGTGAGTCACCCTGTACTAATAAAGAGTACGCATCGGGCTGGTACGGATATAATACATGTATGTTACGTGTATTTGAACGTCGTCGGAGCATATGCACGCGGAAGAGGTCGCTCCTCTCTCTTGTACAGAACATAAATACATATACAATCGACGATGTACACATCGGTTTGCAGATACGCATTAGTCTATGCATCTTCAATACGCTGATAGAAATATATTGCGTTTTTAGATAAATTTGCTTGTGATTGAATGAAATCAGTCATTGTGTGGGATATCATAGGCCTATTTTTGTTAAATGACTTTCTTCAGCATTCAATTTGTCTTGAAATATTGAAAGAACAAATAAAATGAATCAATACCATTCTCTAGTTCATTCAGATTATTTTTTGAGTCAAAAGAACGATAAAGTTCAATAAATTCAGTTCAATAAAATGGATCAAATTTTCCTTTCAGTGTACTTGTAAATCTCAAAGACGAATATTTTTATTCCTGACCGTCAACGTATATAATTACCGCTGCATCCTCTCGGCCTGTTCTGAAGCCAATTCGAAATATTAAAATTTGTAAAAGTGTCAAAAAAAATAATATGAATAAACAAAAAAAATAAATTCGGTAAATGCATATTTATATGTATCCCTATGAGTGATAAATGCCGCGGGGCTTGCGTCTGTACAAACGAGTAAAAGTTTAGAGCTCGCACATGTGCGAAGCCGGTTAACGATTCCCCGTCTCTCTCGTTCTATCTCTTCAACCAAACGAGATATATTTCTGACAGATTCTCATCGTCCGAACTGACGTAAACAATTTACGAATGTAAATACCTCTTGAATATTGAGAGTTTGCTAAGAAGCGGAGAGAAAAAGAGAAAGAAGGAGAGAAGAAAGTAGCAGATGGAGAGAGCATGCAAAGGGTCGTCAGGTTTGAGAACGCTAAACGAGAAAAGGGTTTTGCCTGCATTTTATATACATATGGATGTTATTCATCTCCTGCATCAAGTGGTCGCTTCACACCTTGTTAAATGATGTCTATTTAATTTCCAAAATTACAAAAGATCCTTCGTACAGTCCGTCACAAATACATTTGTAAAAAATATGAATTATTTATTTTTTAAATTGAATACGATGAAATTGCTTGAGGTGAAAAAAGCCAAAAAATTTGAGCAGTATTTATAATGAACATATGATAAAAATTTTTACTGCGTGATTAAAATGATGATAATGAAATATGAATTTTTATTTATTCGTCTCAAATAATGGATCAAGCGAAAATCCAGTTGTCAATTTTTTTAGTAGATAAAAAAAAGATAAAAATATGGTATAATTTATTTATCAAGTTCCACGTGACATTAAAAATGTTCAAAAAACTTGGATAAATGATCAAAATAAAAATACAACAAAATGAACTTTTGTTTACTCGTCGTAAATAATGGAAGAGACGTAAAGTCGGAGAGTTATTCTCCTGTAGAGTCGTTGTTACTTTTTATTCAACGGAGAGAAGAAGAGGAAAGGGCGAGTCGCGGGAATGGTTTGTAAAATACACTTGGCACGTATCGCACGCGTAGCAAGTTCGTGGGAATTTTCTGCACAAAAGCCATGCACCTACCTGTAACAGTACGAATATGCAACACTCGTGAGCAGAAATTTTCGTCTGTATATATCTGTCTGGTTAAATGTGTGCAGGAATGGAGGGTACTCGGCGAACTTGCCTTCGCAGAATAGAACAGGGTGACCGCGATTTTCACTTTCGCGACAGAGAGAGAAAGATTATTATTCTCCATTGTTCGCTATAGGAATCATCGATTAGAAATTGTGTGTTTTAAACGATCGATCGTAAATCCTGATTAAAATTATAAGCTCTCGATTCCCTCGATTTTCTTATAATTAGCAGCGATTCATTTGCATTCATCGTGTTGAAATTTCTTATTTATAGTTCTCTGCGCGATCCCTTTGTCCTATTAATTAACGAGAGCGTTCAGTTTCAGAATATTGATATATACATATATATACAAAAAATAAATAAATAAATAAACTATATCAAGCACATTTAATTCTTATTTTTCATCTTTTAATGAATGTAAAAATGTGTTTTACCGATTTTTCAGTCTGCGATATCGAATGAAGAGCAATGCTCGCGTCGAGCATGAAGAATCTTTTAACCTGTGCCCATGACATAATCAGTAAGACGTACGGCGCACTTTACAGGGAAGGATATCGTTATCGTGATTCGTGCATTATCGATATAAATGATAATTTCGTAATGATTTTGCTACCGATCTCAATCTGCTTGCCTCGGTACAGTTTGAGCCAACCCGTTATAAAATGCTTATAATTATCACGGTTGACCATTATAACGGCTCGCGGTCTCGCCTCTCACGCACTCATTTATAAATGCGCGTATATATCTATGTGTGTTCGTCCATACACCGAGAGATAAAAGCCCCGGAGTGAGAGAAAGAGCTTCTAACGCACACCTTCTTAATACGCATTTGAACACGATGGTACACACACTTGTAAAGCTCGTAACTAATAATTGTGTCTGTCGTGCTTATCGCCCGATGTCATGCTCCTTTTTTCAGTCTCGTTTCTTTTTTTTACCCTCTCTTTTTTTTCGAAGCACAGTCGAGAATCGAGATTTGCGATTTAGAAGGCGTAACCCGGACTATTAAAGGCTTTGTGCTTCTTTTATAAGCTGCATTACGGTACTTTGAAGTCGAGAGTTTGATAAACATTGTTCTCCATTTTTCAAAGTAAATCGTCAGGATTTTTTTGGTGCGATACGTCACGGGATTTAACGTTGTGGATTTTTGTATCACGAGAAGATTTCATTAAATTAATTTAAAAAATTCTAAATTGGACAAATTTTTTTAAACAAAAGTGATAAAAATTTTTGACTCACCATCTTGATTCATTCCGTGTCCTCCGTCATCTGTGACGAAGAGAAAAAAAGAAGAATTAGTATAACGGAGAAAACTACAAAACACAAACTAGCCAAATAAATATAAATATTCGACAATCTCAGCGATTTGAAAAAAAAATAGCAATGCACGTATAGAAAGGGTAAAAGTAAATGGATAAATGGAGGATAAAAATTTGGAGCACGAGTCCATTTGTCAGTGTGAAAAAAGATGAGAGCTTTAATGGATGTGTCTCTCGTATGAAATGTTGCTCGTGTTGCTTCATGACGAGTACTGTACAGGAGTTCATGCCCAGAAGGAGGATGAGGAGCAACAGCCAGCGGAGCTATCGCAGAATCCGCGAGGAAAATTCAAAAGCTTGCTGCACTATCGCGAAATCGCTCTTTATTCTCATCCCCTTTATTTGACCTCATAAATAACTTCTACCACTCGGCTACTTCCTAAAAAAATAACATAATTATGTATGCTGTATATAATCTCAATTTTATTCATGTTTTTTACACTTTTTCATTATTAATAATGAATAACGTCAAATTTTTCTACTTCGTAGGATAGACGTTCAATTTTCATTCCACCGGTCATTTAATTTCAAAGTATATAAAATATAGACTAATATTATACGCAAAATAAAAAAATTTCCAACGCAAATTACCTCGCGAAATTAGTAAAATATGTTGAAATCAATGAACAGAAGTTGTCGCGCATAATTTCGAAATGTATGTCACATCCCTAAATAAAATAAGACACACACAAATACATATACTACATCGTATAATATAAAAATACCAAATAAAAATGAAAACTCGATATTTCTCTTCGATATCCATAATCAAAGCAAATAAAGCAAAGAATACACCTTGACTAAAAAAGAAGAGTAATCATCGTCTACGTAAATTATAACCTCAAGACAAAAACAAGTTTGCCAAGCCAATAGACAAATGTTTCTGATGACGTATTACGAATGACATTTCAAAATCAGACTTGTCACCTCAGTCAGGAAAACGGGACATTGGATAACGAAGATTCGCCGGATTGGGGAAAAAAGTTGGTGCAGGACGTATAGGAACGAGAAAGGATCGAATTAAAAGCAGAAAAAGGATGGTAGGTAGCACGTGATATTACGAAAGAAAATGAACTGGATGGGAAGTGGTGGTGAAATTGCTAAGTAGGAAAGAGTAAAACTGCATGTGAGTGGAGGGATGCTTGTGCATGTGTTGGTATTGTGTGTGTGTGAACGGTGTGTTCAGTGCCGATCGGTGTGGCCGTGTGTCGGAGATGCAAGAGGGTCACTGAACCAGATACGGAGAGACTCTGAAATATATCGCGAGCGGGGCACACACGCGAGAGAGAAACGTCTGCATGTGAGATCACGATCGAATACTATCTCAGGTATAATTGTACGGGAATGTACGTATGCATCACACATGGCCAGGGAAGAAAGGAAGAAATAGAGAAAGGAAGAAAAGAAAGAAGAGAGAGAGAGAGAGGCCGAAAAAAGGGCGTATCTTGACTTTTTTTTCTCCGGGAATTCTACACGTTGCCAACGCCATTTCGTACTCAAAGCTCTTCATGCATGCGTACCAACACCGCGAGACTCTCGTACGGATAAGCATTAATTACAAATTAATGCAACTTCGCGGATACGCTCCATTAGAGATAATCGAAGTCGACGAGTGCGCGCCACGACTTCTCATCTCTCTCTCTCTCTCTTGCTCTCTTTCTCTCTTGTTTCTACTCTCTCGGCATTTTCCTTTTTTGTACACGTGCGCTTATATGCCTCGAATTTAGCTACCACAGTTTTTCATCGGTTCTAATGAAAAATTTAGCACACCGATTATTTCGACGTAGAATTTTTATTGGCAAGGACGGGAAATAAAAAAAGACATCAAGCGCGAAAGACGATGTTGTTTAGATAAAGATGGCGATAAAAATTATCTCGGTATAAAATTCTTTCGATTCCGCGTTTGTGCGGATCGGAATGCATGTTGAATGTATTGGACCATCTTTTTCTTATGCTAGTTATTATCATTATATACTGGTCATTTGAACGTTTAGAGAATAGTCATGAGCGATCATCTAAATGTAAATCAAACCAATTGTTATCATTTCTATATAATTATTACTAAACATCAATGTTAATAATCCTTTTAGGATGCTGACATTAATTTTAGTACTTGCTGCCATTTCAGTAAAAGGAGATCATTTCAGTAAAAAGAAACTTCAATAGAATCCAATTTTTTAATTTGGTAAAGAATTTGGTGGTTCCTGGATTCGAAAATGATTAATGGCACTGACCTCAAATTGATCAACATAGTAAAAATTGTTTCTGCAATTATGAGAGCCCGATCGAAAATTATCTCGTGACGCGGTTGATAAGAATGAAATCGATTTGGGCATGGTAGTGGAGGGAAGGTCGAGGATTTAGCTGGTTGACGTTGGATCAAGGGACACGGCGCACAATGCGAGACTCATAAAGCTGTACGAGACCGGGCAAGATTGTTGCATTCGTCTGTAATCGTCTTGCGCTCTGGTATTACCAGTTTGCGTTTTTTTCCTCCTCATCCTTTTTATTCTGCCTCTTTTTCTTTTGGCGACTCGTAACACACGATTCGAATGTAAGAGAAGGCGATAGGAGACAGAAACGCCGTGTACCCATTATGCTCGTAATGGAAAGAGAGAGAAAAGAAGAGAGAGAAAGCAGCAAGAGACGAGGCGACGCCCGAGCATCGAGATAACTAAGGATTACGCTGCATTCGAGAATTTGCTTCGGCCTCGAGGTACTGGGTATTCATTTGTTTGCGATTACCGCTACTTTTAGCTCCGTTTCTTTATCTCCTTTTCTCTTCCTTTCTCTCTCTCTCTTTCTCTCTTTCTCAACTCTGTCTCCTGCTCGTTTTGTTTTTCTCTCAATTCTTCAACTCTTGGTACCTCTTGACAAACTTTGTATAGAAACGAATTTCACCTATTTATCGAATTCTTACAATTTTTCATTTATTTTTAATATACATTGAGATTCGATGTATTTTTGAACTGAACAATAAAAGCAAAGTTGCGAATTGAAGAAAATACTAAGCCTGATGCTGAGAGAAAAATTTGTTAGATTGTAGCACAATGAGTTTATTGCAACTAATTTGTGGTCATTTTGGCTCCAAAACGTCTTGAATTAAAGTAAAAAGGATAACTCAACTTTAGTGTCATTGTTTCAATTTTGCGACATCCAGACAATTGTTCTAAGTGCATTAAGAAACCAAGGATAGTGATAATCAATTTTTTATCTTAAATAGTAGGTAATATGAATGAAATGCACATGATTTACAAGATCCAATTAGAAGAATATAATAAAAGTATAGTTGATGATGAATGAGAGCAAGAATGAAAACAATATTCAAGATGATATTCCACGTATGGTTGTTTGTTAAAAACTGTTTATTACCATTTAATATTTTTAAATACATTGCAATCCGACCTTTTGATTAAACTTAGACTATAACTATATTATAATTGAAGAAATTGAACCATATTAAAAATCTGAACACAGGTATATTGATAATGAGGTATTATTTTGAATAGAAACATATAATACAACGTACAGACAAGATCCAATTAGAAGAAAAACAATAAAAGTGGATGATAGATGTGATAATGAAAATAATATTGAAGATGGTATTCCGCGTGTGGTCCAGTTGGTTTGTTCTAGCGGCTTTGTCAAATCCTTAACATCATTAGATTTAACGATCCTCTCACTCAATACATCTGTTGTCTCGGTCCCTCTACCGTTTTTACCTTTATATCCATTTGGCCTATCTTAAAGATTGTTCCTGATGCGATCGTGGCTTCCAACATCCCCGGTGCGCCTCAATGCCGTGTCACCGGGCTCCTGCCAAGGGCGGCATGGCCTTTAATCTTTCTTAACCAGACGCGCGACTCGGCTCGCTCGCTCATCTTCTCACTCCATCCTTCATTCTACGCTCATCTCTCTCCCTCTCCTTTTCCCTTTTTTTCTCCCTCTTCGTCCTGTCGCCGTTACTTTTGAATTATACAGTGATATAATGGTAAGTATAGAGAGGGAAATCTCCGTCGTATCTCTTATCCACGCCCGAGACGGCGATCTCACCCAACGCCGGGAATACGAGAATTATAAGTAAAAGGAGAGATGAACGGAGAAGAGGAGAGATTTTTTTTCGAGATTAAACTTCTTCAGTGGCATTGGGATTAATTCTTGAAAACAATCGATACGAGGTCACGAAATGTTGAAAATTTTGCAAAGATGAATTGCATTGATTTTATCTTGAGGTAGTGAAACAAAATGAAAATTAAATTGAATTAAAATGGTTAAAATGTTAATAAAATTTTTTAATTCTGTTCGATTTCCTGGTTTTTTCTCTCAATTGCAATTCGTTTTGTACTTTCTGCTTCTTGACCAGTTCGATGTCACTTTCTTACATTTCTATGTATTTTCTTCAACAAACATTCGTTTATTTTTCCCTGACGAGACTCGTGTGCAACTCTGACGCAATTATTCACGGACAAAACAAAGCTTGTCTTTCACTCTCTTTATCTCCATTGCCACGTCTTTCGGTCTGTCTTTGTAAAGCTCTTATTGGTATTGGCAATGACCGTCGCCTTTGTCGGAATCGAAGAATCGTCGACGTACCAAAAGGCGAACGAAAAAACCGGAAAAATTCTCAGAGGACACCTGCAGACTCGATTCTTATCTTCGCTGCTGTAAACAATAAATTATTTAACAATTCACTTCGGCTAATAAGAGGCAGGGTGTACAATGAGGGTCCATTCGTTCGGGAATTTTAATTGATACTTGACTCTTCGAGTAAACAGTGCATGCCATTGTTCGGAGTACTCTGTACATTGTATAACTCGTATTGATCTTTCAAGCATTACTTTAACTAACCTTCGTCGATTTATTATCACCAAGAAACAAATTTCAGGACTCCGAAATGATTAACAAGGAATTCATTTTTCATGATCGAGCAAATGTTCTTTTACACATCTCTATGTGCAATTTACTTTGAGAATTTCAACTGATAGTAGACGCAAAAGGAAACGAATTTAAGGATTCCAAAAAGTATGATCAAAACATTAATTTTTCATGATTGAGCGAGAACTTTTTTTTGCACGTCTACACGAATCCACAGTCGGAAGAATAAATTTCATTTGTTCAAAAAAACTGGTAAATTGGGAGGAAACGATGCAAATTCTCAATCTTAAAAAGTTTTAAGCGAACTACGAAACAATTACGGAAATAATGGCTATTCCGTACTTCCGATTATAGCTATAAATATGACGAGAGAGAAATAAGAGGCGAATAGAAGCGGGAGAAGAGATGAAGAGAGAGAGATACGAGTGAAAACAATTACTCATCGATAGATCGAGATTCTCTTCGAGTCTTTTTCATCGTAATCATCGTGTCTTTTCCCAAGAGGCTCCGCGATCCTGTTCAAGTTTGTTGCAGTATAATAGTCAGGCTGCCTAGATTCTCTTATTTCTCTTTCCCTCCTTTTCTCCCTCTCTCTTTTTATTTCTCTCTCGCTGATGTCTGCCTCCCGGCGATATTCACCGCACGGTCACGGACCTTTTTTTCCATCATTTCTTTATCTTTTTTTCTTTCACCGGAACCGGCATCGCAACGCGGACAAGAAGAAGACCAATCACGATGATAAAAGCCTCATCTTGCCTCTTTTTCTTTCTCTTTCTTATTCTTTCTGGTACGTGTATAAACGCGCGACTCGGATCTCTCGACAGAGCTCGTCCATTACCGCGCGTACCACGTCAAGAAAACAAAATGACAAGTGTCGCGAGTGAAAAGTGTCGCGCATTCCGATCGCCTGTTACTTTTTTTTATATTAGATTTTTTCAGCCTGCATTTTTTTTATCTCGTTCGGAGACTGGTAGACTCGTGTCAATGCTGTAAAACTGATAACCTTTCTTTGCTGCATTTATTTTTGAATGTCAATCCGGTATACAGATATTTTTCGCTGATCTTTGGCTTTAGGTATTCTCTGAATGATTTAGTTCTCTGAATGACTGTCAGATAATAATTTCATATACAGGATTATAGTAATGGAAGACATAGTTGCAGAGCATTTCTAGCCTTGTTGATTAATGATTGGAAAGTTATAATAAAATGACCATTAAATAAAATAATCTAATAATAATTTGGTATCTTATAATTTATCAACCGTTTCATTTGGTGTAGTTGCATTTTTTGCAACTTATTGCATGGTAGTAAATGTGGATTTGAATAGTTACACCAAATGGTTTGAAATTATAATATTATATGATGGTTTTTTCTCTGATATTGTGTGTAGTATTTATATAGGTTAGTGATCTACTTGATGATCTGGCAGTTCGATATACATAGTGTAATAATAGTAACTGAAGGGAATCGATTCAAAGTACTTTTAGCTTAGTTTGTTGGTTAATTATAAAAAAATCTATTTCAGATAACGATGAACCATGAATAAAATAGAATTTGATAACATTTTCAACATGTCATGTCAACATTAATTTGATATTTTGGTAGCGTACGTTGCATTACATGTTCAATAGTTGTGCAGAATATTTTTTTAAATGATAATGTAGCGACTATTAAAAAAAAGAACTAACGTTTTTTGTCGGAGTCGTCGTCGTGAATTTGTCCACCGTTGGTCGGACCACCACCGCCGTGATGATGATGATGAAGGCCGAGTGGATCCTGCTGATGGGAGTGTATGACCGCCAGAGCGCCGCCAGTCGGGTCCCCGGGATTCACGGAAACCCCGAGATGTAGCGCACCGTGCTGCGTCGCGTGACCCGGTAACTCCATGCTGATCATAGCACGAGAATATCTCTTCTTCCTTCCTGACTCTAATCCAAAGATTTGCTCTCCTCTCCACCGAGGCCTCTCTCTCGAACGGCCCAACCTTTCCTGAAATACATTTTTGCACCTTCGACAATTACATCCCTTCTCTTATTATTTAAATATCTTATTATTTTATCTTTATCTTATTAATACTTTTTAATAAATTAATTTTAGTTGTCAATGCATTGTGTCTTTTGTCATTCTTGAGTAGAAAAAATTAGCTAAAAAAGATTAAAGTGTATGATGTCGAATATAGAGCAAACGAAAATAATTAAGGTTCAAATTTAAAATAAAAAAAATAAAAAGATATTCGGCTTGCTTCAAAAGCGTTTAAAATCTTAATACTTTATAGACCGGATATTTGCTTTTTACGGATATTTTCTGGCGCCCGAAGGTCAGGCTTGAAATAAAAAAAATCTTCGAAATAATCCCGAAAAAAATGATCGTGATTTTACAAATTAAAAAAAAGAATCTCAAAATTTTTGAACCGTCGACGTGAAAAAATGTGAAATTTGAAGTTTCCGGATTTCACGGTCGGATATGCGTGCAAAAACGCTACCGCGCAGATGAAGAATAAAGACACCGTAATGCTGGAACCGAGCGAAGTTTTTTTCGAAAGTGTGGGAAAGTTCCGATGATTCTTATTTTATAAATAATTTATAAATCGTAGGAATTTGAGGAATAAAACGAATGTTAAGGTGAATCGATGGAATTTGGTGAATCGATGAAATATTGATGGGGAGAACTGGCTATAGGGTTGCGCTCGCGATATTTGCGTACTGAATAGAAGTGAAGATGAGTAGAGGGGGATTTTATATTGCTTGGGAAAGTCCTCGTTACGCTCGGACGTACGAGTAGACGATGAGAAGTCGTTTCCCTCTATAGACAATATAAACAGAAGGTAAAAGAGGAGGTAAAATAAGAGAGTGCCAGAAGAGCAGTGAAATACTCGAAATAAGTATTCATGTTCCAGGGGGTAAAAGGGGCTAAAACGCGCAGTATGAGAAAATCGCGAGAGCAAAGTTACGTTCTCCATTACCCGCCTCTTGCTTCACACTATTTTTATTTTTATTCCTCTTTCTCTCTTTTCGTCTCTCATTTTTTTCCCCTGCTCCCTTTAACGCTTCGTCAGTTCGAGCGATCTCTGAGAATTCAGAAAAGTATGCTACTAAGAGGATCCTGTGAGCCCTCGAGGGAATATTTCTTGAAAAATTTTCCAAATATTATGTGGGAACCGAAGGCCAAGGATCTCCTATTTTTATTATTTTTTTCAATTTTATCCTTTGCACCAAATAAGTGGTAAATTTATCGGTTGCACAAGTCATAAATTAAGACTGGCTCCGTACTATATCCTATAAAGATTTTGGAATATTCCTTGAAAAATTTAATTTAATATTTTGATTTTATCCTTCATTATAAATTGATAGAAAATTGATTAAATTTATCAATCAGTCTACTTTGTTCTTTTATTCTTTACCAATAATAAAATAACACTCGTTCCGAACTCTAAACTTTAGAGATTTTCAGTTCAATTCGAGCGATATCTAAATATTTCTCGAAAAATTTCCCAATGATTATGTGGGAACCAAAAGCCAAGGATTTCCCATTTTTATTTTTTTTCTATTTTATCCTTTACTCCAAATAAATGGCAACTTTATCAAATTTATCAACGAGTCTATTTAGTTCTTTTATTATTTTCCAAATTCGAGAATTTACGGGTATACGAGTTATAAAATAAAACTCGCTCCGAACTATACACTTTAGAGATTTTCAAGCCTATTTTCTGCCATTACTCTTTTGCTGTATCCACTCGCGGTAAACTTCGACGTCCCGAGGAAGAAAACTGTTGTTCTGAAAATATGAGAATATAAACACACACATACACATAGACTCCCGGTGCAGCTTTACTACGGGGCTAACAATGATTTTCTCAAGATATTTGAAGTACCAATGTTTTCCTACAACTCGTCAAAATTCAATTCGCGAGCAAATACGCGTATACGACAAATATATGGCTTGTTGGAAAATAATATATTATTTGCGCCTATCGATTAAATAATTGTTTTAAAATATGAAGCAATTTTCCTCCAATATTTATATATCGCTAACAATATTCTATTATTATCCTACTATTAACGTCTAATTTTACAAATTTTCATCATCAAGTGACAAAAACCTTTTCATATGTAATTTAGAACGAAAAACAAAATATCAAAAATATTTTTAAAAATCTGTTACGTTTTTCGAAACTGTATTCATTCAGTTATTAAGTGAATGAAAATGTTCACATGGTTGAGGATTTGTTGTACGAAAATGATTGGTAGAGATAAAGTAAGACAGAGAGAAAAGACAAGAAACGAAGAATCTGTGAGTGATCGGGGTTTGAACCCTTCGACTTTTATTTGCCGTCTCGTATATTTTCCGAAGCAAAACATTTTCTACGAGAGAGGGATCATAGCTTGCAAAATAACCTCTTTTGTATGTGTACAGATTATTATACTGGCTACTGCCTATTTGTGGGTCTTTGCTCTCCCTCTCTCTTCCTTTTTCACTCTCTCTTGACTTCTGGGACGTTTAGGCTCGTGTAGATGGATCCTTCTAATGGAGGATGGAATGTGCATCCTATATATACGTCCATAAGAAAGAAAAAGAGAGAGTAAGGCGGTGTAAACATCTGTAAGATTGCACCAAGTGCAGCAAAACGTTCGGTCAGTCCATTTGTGAATTTCCTCTCGTCCCCTTTCTCTCTCTCTCTCTCTCTCTCCCTTTCGCTCTTTATCCTCGTACACGTGGGATCTTTCTCCATTTTCAACGGGGGGTCGTAAGCAAAGCTCGCAAAGTATAAGTCAAAGTGGGTGAGTAAGCGAGTATATAAGTGAATATAAGAGAATCGTGAACGCGGTTAAACGAGTGAGAGTGAAAATACGACCCGCGTACTTTGCTAACAGAAGAAAAGAGAAAAAAAAGAAGCGAGCAGCGAGAATGAGATAGAGAACGAAAAAAAAGAAGATAAAAATAACCGATAAGTATATGAACAGTGAAGTTTTTGTTCTTTTTTTGCAGTCTCTTTTACTTTTTTTAAATATTGCCTCGAGTCTTGTGGGCTCCGAGGGAAAAAGGAGAATCCTCACCGTGGGATTTGAAGGCTCGCAGGACCGTTTGACGTCTCGAAGCAAAATTTCACGTTTTACGTGTACACGCCTATTTAGAACGAGTCTCTCTCCTCTTTTTTTTAATGCGGGCATACATACGTTTGTGTACTGACCCATTGTTTATGGGCGTTCGGTACTACGAACCTACTAACTAAACCTCATCGGGTCTTCCTTCCTCTGTTTTGAATTAATTATCATTTTTTTATTTTTTCGAACAAGTTTTTTGTTTCTAATATTCTTTTTTGTTTTGAAGGAGTATTTGTTTTTCAATGTTCTTTTTTTTTGTAAAAATTGAAGGCTGTTGAGAAATTCTTCGACTTTCCGGCTCTCACGGGTTTTTAAGAATCGAGACGAAAAGGGGGAAGATTACGTTCGCTCTCGCAATCGAATATATACATTATGCAACTTCGCGGTTCGTAAAGTACAGATCCGCGGCAGAAAATCCATTCAAGTACGACTTTGCTATCAACGATAACTTATTTTTTGTTTATAAAAATGTGCGATGGGGGTTTGATCATTCTTTGATTCGATCGATTGGTTCTGAGTTTAAGATTTGTATTTTTTATTTCAGGTCATTTTCCCAAAACTGCAAACATTCGAAGTCGAATTGTACAAATGGATCTTCCAGTTCTTATTCTTTTTACAGCTGGGAGTCGAAATAGCGCAGCTGTGTCAGGTGAAAAGCTGAGAGGGAAGGAAATTAAGGGAGAGTAGCAGAAAGCAATAAAAGGCGACGAGCTAAGAATTCAAAATGCGAGATATTTAAGGAATGAAGGGTAAAAAGTGGCGATACTCGCTAGTTTTTAATGGCTGAAAAAGTCAGAAGAGATCGTAACGAGAAAAAATATGAGGGGAGAAAACACCTGTTTATTACATTTCGGGATAACTCCTATAATTAACAGAAGGCCTAAGTATGTTAACTCGAGAGTCATCGCTCGCAAGCATACATCGAAATCATCCCATAGCTAATTAATCATTTATCGAAACTTTGTCGATGACATATTTACCACTGTCTATATTTTCCAAATATGAAGACAACATTTTAATTATTTTTCAATTACATTTCGATTAAATTATGTACACAAAATCATATTAATAATAATTGTAATCATGAATAATATGCAACGTAATTCGTAAGTTTATAAAATTCAAAAATTCAATTAATCTCATCTGAATGAAAAAGTTAATTCAATATATTCTAAAAAAAAGCTCCAAAAATATAAAAATTCGAAAAAACTCTAAATTAATTGCACCTACAATAAATTAAATTAAAAAAAAATCAATATTTTTTTAAACATTTCTAAAAAAAAAGACATAAAAATTTGAAGAACGGTACGTGAAGATGGCAGGCTGTGAAAAAAAAGGACGAAGATTGGAATCGAATACGAGAAATGGGGATAAGGAAAGAAGGTTTTATGGTAGTATAAAGGTCTAATATAATGGCGCGAATATGAGTCGGTGTGTGCGTTTGAAGTCGGAGCCACCTGTGGTCCGAGTCCTGCTTATTACAGAGCGAGAAGAGAGGAGACACACTCTGGCACGCGCCATCGGTTAATCCCGCAAGATCTCTGTTTCTCTCTACCTCTCTTTTCCTTTCTTTCTCTCAAGTTCTTTCATCTCGTAGGCTAACGCACACATGCGAGCGTCTTAAAATATATATGGACACGTATACGTCGACACATACATAGTTAAAGAAAAGTCTCCGGTAACCGGAGAGTCCTCACGAGCACCTCAACCTTTTCAAGCGAGTCCCTCGACTTACCCTCAACTTTTCTTATTTATACGTCTTACGTGCCCCTGCCTTGTTATGCACCTATACAGAGAGTTTTAACTGTAAAGGGTGTCCAAGAAGTTAATTCCAATAACCAATAAATAGATCTATGAAAATATTTCGAACCGAAAATTACTTAACATTTTTCTGATCCGAACAAAATTTGAAGAGTTATATGGACGATTTGAGCTCAAGCGATTAACTAATGTTACGCGTCAGTAATTTTATCACAGTTACGTGACAAACTTTCAATTCGTTTGTGTTTCGTAATTTATGTAATCGATAACTGATCATTGATTTTATTTAAGAGATTTTTTGGAATTTTTGGTTTTTAAATTTTGTTTGAAGTTGAATGAAGTTGCTTTTGATACTGAATTTTGAGACACCCTCTAAATAGTAGGAAGTACAAGAGACTGTATAAGAGACGAAGAGAGAGAGAGAGATAGAGCGAGAGAAGGTTGGCACGCGGCGAGCCTTTGCACCTGTAGAGCCATTCATTCTCTTTCTTTCTCTCAAGTGGGCGCTCATCATCTCCTCGTTCCTCGCATCTCTTTCTGACGAAACCCTTCGATTATATCTACATAAACGCTGGCTTCCGAAAGAGAATCATCTGCCAGCTTGACTTAAAGAGAGATACGTCTCTTTGATTAATCGATCGTAATTTAGTTCTCCAACATTTGAAAATGTAACGACTCTAGTCCAATGCTCCAACTTCTCCTCGTTTATCTTTTCGTTCTGTCGTTTGAAAAGTTTGCTTTTTATTAATTGAAAAAAAAAACTAACAAAAAACCCGATTCTGAAAACCCTTTGATAATTTCCATTTAATTGAATTTGTCACAGATGATTAAAATAAAAAATTGATACATTTTACTGTAAATCACTAAATGTAAAATATTTTGTCTCAATTGAATTGTAGCCTAATTGAACCACTTTCAGAATCTGCTCACAAAATCACATCACATCATTCGAGATACATCATATTTTACTTTCCACACCCAATACGAGGCCGTTGAATCACCAAACATAAAATATTTTATCGAAATTGTAGACTAATTGGACTACTTTCAGAAATTTTGCTCAGCGCAAAATGACACTCGATCTCTTTCCACGCTCGCGATAAGGATTTAGTCAATTTGACAGTCCATTTAGTGGGAATCCTGTTTAGTGATTCTTGTTTTGCTCGCTTCTATATTACGATACGAGTTGTCCGGCTCGACTGGATTATATTTCTCACATGGTGTGTTGGTGTAACAAGTACCAGTAGGTACCCTAAGAGCGATGTTAAGCCCACTTTGAAACACGCTCAATCCATCCTACATGAAAATTCATGCGAACCATAGTCTACTTTTCTCCTCCAAGCAAGTGCACCTGTATTCCCAAGTACTTTCTATCCCTCTCTATTTTTCTCATTAGCTCAGTAACTCACAAACTTGCACGAATCAGCTTTCAGAACAATGTAAATTATATTACTTTTTACATAAATTAAAAATAAATGAAGATCTTCGAGATGAAAATAATATTATTGGATGCAATGAGTCTTGGTGAAAGAATGCTTTCGAGCAGAGCGCATTTGCAGAATAAAGAGCGAATCGGTAACGCGAGTAGACGAAAAGAAACGACGTGTGTGGTAAATTGTATCCGCTGATCGCGATCATGATTTTCGATTCTTAAACACGTTTGCCTCCCGTCATCGTTGATTAATAATAATGAAATGGACCAGTTCGCCTACCCTCTCCCTTTCTTTCCGTTCTCCGAGATTTTATCTGTCGTGGATAATTTCAGTTCATTAAGATCGAGTTAATAAGCCAGCTTGATAAAGCGTGTTTTTCTATTCGTTATTCCTTATCGGCTATTCCTCTTGGATAGATACATGGGCATCGCTTTTCATATACTTTTCCATCGATATTGCATTTAATAATAAACCGCAAATTTATTATTTATCGGAATTTCTAAATCTTCTCAATGAAACCATATTAATAACGTTATCATGTTTTAATCTAGCTTCATGAAAATATCGATTTATCAGTTTTGAAATCCAGTAAGAATCACTTTTTGTTTCCCATCGTAAGAATAATCTTGAAATAATGGAAAACTTTGAAAAAGTTCTGAAAGATCGGAATTCAATCGTTTAACTCTGTTCATGAGTTCGAACGTTCAGAACAGTTTAAAACTAAAATTATATATTAATGTTTTGCAATTATTATTGAATTTATGATTAAATTTACTATAAATTGAAGATATTGAAAAGCTTTGAATATAAATACAAAAGTCAATGAGAACTATGAGAGTTAGAATCGATTCGAGTCCATAGCTTCGAAATCATTTAAAGCCAGAATTGTATTGATGTCGCGTAAAGGAATAAAAGTGCGAAAAAATGTAAAATACGCGTCGAGCGTCCGGTGAACTTGGACCGAAGTGCGTATACCCTCGTGTTCAAACGTGCATGTATACAGTGCCGGAAAGATGTTCAACTTCGATAAATTCGTAACGTACGGACCTGCCAACCGGTAATTTATAGACCTGCCTACCGATACGCTTCGAATAACTCAAGTACGAATCACGACATCGCGAAACATGTGTCTTCCATCTCTTTCTCTCTCTCGCTCTCTCCCTATACCATTTCGTCTTTCTTTTACGCGTATCGGTATTTTGCTTACTATACGATGAAGAATTGTTACCGAATCAAAAAATGAACGGAACACTGCAGTCACATTTCTGCAAAATAACAAATTTAGGTTCAATATCCGCTATCTTAGTAAAATTTACGTATTTTTTTTTCGAATATATATTCGAAAAAAACGTATACATTTTTCGCTAGATTGAAAAAAAAAATGTTTAAGGTCTCAACAGATCGTAGCAATTTGAATTGCAGATGGAAAAAGCATAAATAATAGAAGCGTGCTGGAATTCCAAAAAAATGATCGTGCACGCGCGACAAGGGTTTCATCCAATTCTAACTGTATCGAAATATAAAATCAATAGAGATTCCTATCGATTTTTCGAGATGGAAAACTGGGTGAAGCGATAGCTCAAACGCATCGGCATACTTTCGTACCCATGTTTATTTTTTGTCTCTAATAAATATCTACCCACAAGATACAATGCTATAGATAGCCATGGGCAGAAATCGCCATCGGATGCGCAAGGCCTTCTCTCTCTCTCGCTCTGTCTTTCTTGAACATACAATTGTTGCGGTGTAACGGTAACGTTATGAGACGTACACTACGGCGAAAGCCCGTCGATGGATTCATTGTACATTTCTCTCGCCGCACACCATTATTGAGAGATTCTCCACACGATCATCGATACTGGATGGCATTTTTCCGGCCACAGGGGTACTATGCTAAGAGCTCGATATCTTATTTTTATTCACCGATCAGATCTAGGTTAGATGATAAAAAATGTGATTTCTATATATAAATTACAGCAAAATTATTGATCGATTAAATTGGGTGGTTGGAAAATAGAAATTTCAATGAACTCTGTCATTGTGGTACCAAAAATATATTTTGAAAAAAATAATCATCAGACTGAATTTGACTTGAAACAATTTTGTAATGAAATGAAATGTTGAATGTCAAATTGAATGCCAAAAGCATGGTCCTCAACTGATTTTAAATTATTTTTGAGTTGAGAACACCAATTATAGTTTTAGTAAATCATTATTGATAAAGTGTATCAATGCATAGTTGTTTGATCCCATGTGTAGTCAAATGCAGGATTTTCATAACAAGGTAAATTTAGTTTGCAGCTTGCGCAAGCACTTGGTTCAGAAGAGCCTGTACACACGATATATTCCACTCTGCATCACGCAACAATCTAACTGTATCATAATAGACTTCAAGGTATTTTTTATAGGAACAAGGACATATAATATTGGTTATCGGAAGATCGGCAAATACTAGACCTTCTTTGACAATTTTCTGATTTTTGTAGGTTCATTTTCTTCTTTTTGATATTATGCATGCATACATATGTATACGAGTGAGAAATAATGTCATTGAACCCTCTTGATAGATGCACTGATGCAGATATACTCGTTGGGAATTGAGAAAAGTGTGGCAAGATCGATCTGATGGCGGATATGCACGCGTGCCCGAGAAAGCTCACGTACAATTTGCTCGCCTTTTTTCCGCGTACACTTTTTTTTCCTGGTGCAGTTGCACACGGGACCGTTGAAAATTTGCGCGGGAACGTCAACGGAACGCACGTTCTAGACGTGACTGGAATAGAGCTGCGAAGTAAATGGATTGGCTATTCGTCTTGGCTGTGATTCCAACAGCCCATCAATGAATCGCTACCCAACACGTCTGCCAAATAATTTGCTCATTCGAGAAACGACTGAACTAATTTTTTTTTCGTTGACCGCACGATATTCAAGGCTGTTCGGAATGACAGAAGAAAAACTGATGATAACTTTGATCACGATTCGATCTTCTTTTGTTAGTGATGTCCAATATGTTTTTGGAATTCGGACACGTCTGCATAATAAGTACTGTATTGGAGATGACCGAATTAATTTTTTTCGGGTAACCGCACACAAGATTTGAGGTTGATAGAAATAAAAAAAGAAGATCAAAATGATCACTTTTGATCACGATTTTTTTTATATTTATTAAAAACCCAAAGAATGTCTTCCATACTTGGGATTCAGAATATCCCAAATTGAGAAGTAAAAATCAAGTAGGTATGCAATCGAAAGACTGAGAGACAGCGCAAATCGAAGATTGCAAAAGAGTTTGCCGGATCCATTAATCAAATTTTGCAAGTATCAATACCAACAAAAATTTCACTAAATCAATTATTCATCTCAATTTATTATCTCGATACAATATTTTATAATTTTTCAAGTCTTACAAATATTTTCAAATTCTCTAAAACGTTTTCTCTGTTATACCGAGAAAGTTGTTTTCATCCGGCAAAGTCACGTTGATCGAACATAGTTTATATAGTTATAAAGCTATTTTAACAAACTCGAAGAGAAAAGCGTAATGATGTAAGAGATGGGACGCAGGAAGCGTGTACGCTCGACACCGCATGATACCCGGTTTTTCTTCATCTCATTTTTTTCCTCCTCGTCTTCTTCCTACAAAAGTAGGAAGAGCTCTGGACTAGGTAACTTCTTTTTTTTCTGATGCACCACATATCGGAACGAGAAGAACGGGCATAGAAGGAGCACGCGAAAAGGAGAAAAGAAAAACACAAAACGTGGACCAGTTCCAAGTCCGCCCACTCTTTTCCTTTTTCTTCTTCATCCACTCTAAGCGATACTTTTAACGCGTCTTGGAGATTCTTTCCCTCTGTATATACATTATGTACGTATATATATCTTGCTCGGTAGTGAAGAAAGTAGATGAGGAAGGAGCAGAAGAAAAATAAGAAGAGTATGTGTTGTCGTTGGCAGGGACCGTTGGAGGAAAGGAGCAACATGCAGGGGATTTCCTCGCACCGGTTTCTCAGCGATCGCCGCGTGCCACCTTGCATTTTTATCGATCTCCTCGGAGCGATAAGACTTCTCTCGGACTTTTTGCACTAGTGTATAAAATCGCCACGGTTGACCATTGCGAAGGAAAGACTTTCCTATTCTCATCTTTTTCGTTATTTTTTTTTCTATTAGATTTGCTGCTTTTTCACTTTGCCAATTCTAGATACGTGCATGATTTCTCACACTTTCACGATCTTTCGATCGTTCACGCGTCTCGAATACGCGAAATAGAGAAACGCTCGATAAGAGCTCGATGTGAGAAAAAATTCGTAAAATTAAATTGGAGCGATCTTGGATGATCTTCATTTTTATCTCTTGTTTTTGGTTTTGCTTCGTTATTCCTGAAATTTACGGTCTTGTGGAATTTTATCGAATATTTTTGCATCTTTAAATGTTTTTCTGTTATTTGCAAAAAAATCTAAATAAATGTTTAACTTCCTTCTCTTATTTTAATTTAAATAAAAAATCAACACGAAAATGATTAATTCAATTTGATTCTAAAATTTAATGAATCGATATGCAAACTGTAGATTTTTTTTCCAAATCCAAAAGATACAAAACAGAAGCAAGTAAAGAGCGGAAATCAAGATTTGTATTACTTAAAAACTGTTCCACGCATTTTCGAAAAGACAAACGTAATAAGATGGCATGGAGCAAAGAATGAGAGAGTGAAAAATAAAGGAATATAAAGAAAGAAGAATTATTGAAGAAGAAAGAGATCAGCGTGCACAATTGATTGGTCCTGGCACATCCTGTCTTCTTTCTCTCTCTTCTTCCACATTTCTCTCCAACTCTCTCTCCGTTTTCTCTCTCTCTCTCTCGTCCCGTCTCGTTCTCGCGTTTTTCATGGGAAAGTCATCCTCACCATGAGATCCTCTCAAGAATTTTAACGTTTTTTCCACCTTGCTCTCGGTTATCCTTCTTCGACTGATGCGATTACGAAGGCCGGAGAAAAACAAAGTTTCTTCTCTCTTGTTTCACTTCTCATCTCTCGACTCTATTACAGAGATGCCGAGCCATTCACAATCAACATTTTCTTCTCGTTTCCCCTCATTCTTGCCTCATTTTAACTATCATCTCCAAAGATTTATATTTTATTAAGTAAATTAATTCCCTCTCAATGAAAGTAAGACGTAATATCATTTGCCTTTTTTTATAAACTGTATCACAATAATAATAATAATAATAATTTGTGAAAAAATAAATAGAACTCGCAATTCAATATTTAAGGAGTACGTGTACATAAAAAAATGATTTCCTTTTCCTCTTTTCGTATATTCTTTTTAATTATAATCTTCAAAGATTTAATTTTTATTAAATAAATTAATATAAATCAATGACTAAAATAAAGTAAAATATATTTCTTGCTCTTTTCTATCAACTTTATCATTAATAACATTTCATACAAAAATTTATCTAGATAGAAATTGCAAAAACATACTTGATACTCAAGATTAAAGGAGTATGTGCTCGCTGAGGAAGAAGAGAAAGAAGAAAAGGAGAAGAAGAAAGTTGGAAAGAGCAAAAAAGAAGATGAAGAACAAGCGAAGGAAGGAAGGAAGGAGAAGAAAAGAAAAAAGGAAGAGAGCGAGGGAGCAGAGAGAATAGCGGAGCCTTCGAAGTCCGCGATTTCTTCGAGATGTCGATCGAAGGAAAGGGGAGTAAAGGGGGGAAAACCACACGCGCGCGGCTCCCGTTCGAACATTAAAACCGCGACGAATCGTGCCTCTCCCAGGAAAACATCTCATTCATAAAACCCGAGAGATCCAATCTTGGCAAGCGTTCTTCTCCTTTTTTCGTCTGCATTTCGATATCTCAAACAGTAGCAACAAAAAAGTGTACCAATAACGAAAAAATCGAAGTAGAGGAGGGCCCTTTTGTTTCTCCCGGTTTTTTTTATCTTCAAATTTTTCGTTTTTGTTCGTTTTATCCGTCACTGCGAGAAAATCGAGTTTTCGTTCATCGGGCCTTGTTCCTCATTGATTACCGTTTCTTAACGATTTTATTCTCTATTTTAGCCGAAAAAATGGAGGTCCGCAAAGTGCCGAGGACTAGATTGTAACTCTCTCGCGTAACTGTTCTCAAGTCTCGTCTTTTTTTGACAAAACGGTTACGGCTCCCACCATCAGTTACTGCCTGTTCTTAACTGCGGGTTGTGCTCTAGAAAAAAGGAAATAAGTGAAAAAGAAAGAGTCCAAACGCCGTGTCACGCGCGTCGTTTCGGCTCCTTCTTCGTTTTTTTTTTCTTCACTCCCATCTCTGGATCTTTCTCCTCCTCGAATCGCTTCCAGTTGTACTTTCGACACTGGTCATTACTAAATCTGACTCTGACACGCACGTATATTTCGTTTCCGGTCTTCTGCGGGCGAAAAAAAAGAAACGAATCTCACGGGGATATTTACCAAAGCGGAACGAAAAATCGTTATTATTTCATCGGATTTGAGATACACGTCGTATATATTCAAAACCTCAAACATATCTCATTTTCCAACTTCCATGAGAATCCGTGCCGCGTTTTATGAATTTCTCAAGGTAAAATGCAAATTTCCCTTTTTTTTTACACCCGTGCGAAACGCAGCTGGATTTTTTTTTCTTTTTTTCGTGGTTTTTATCAGTCCTTCTGATAACCTTGGCGCGCTCGCCGTTGAACCTACGACGACGATTAACGAGATTGACGACTGCCAGTGAACTGGCAAAAATCCCGAAAAAAAATCATGGCTAACGCTCTCGCTCTTTCTCTCTCCGTCGCCTTAATTATCGCATGTACGAATTGGGTTTATCGGTATTAGTGCGATGGCCACGTAACGAATGCGACCTTGAGGTTTGAGCCGCGGGTGGCACAGGAAGTCGACAAGGTTTTCAACGCGGCTACCGACCGAGAAACACGACGACACCGACGACCGAGCGAAGAAAAACCCGCGCAAATATATAGCAGCTTGTACCAAAGTTTTACAACACTTTTTTTTTCTTCTCACATTAGTCTCGGAATGGGAAATAAATTATTGCGATCTTGAATTCGTTATAATTCTTTTCTCAAAAAGTGTCGAAATCAAATGTAATAAATTACATCAAAAGTTTTTAATTTTTCTGGAATAATTTTTTATTTAATATTCAAAATTAATTATTATTTTTTCAGAATATTTGCATGCAAATTTTTCCTCGTTTTTTCAGTTTTTAATATTTTATTTTTGACTTCGTGGAATTTTAAAACGTTTCTTGTCTCGATTTACAATGGTTGCTAGGGTAAAATCCTTTTTGAAGTTGTTTCGTCCGATTTGAAGTGTCAGTGAGTCGGTCTCCTACACGACAATTGCGTCACTGATGTTGCTCTTGACTCCCCCACACCGGATGCCACCAACGGACGTCGAAAATTTCCTTTTTTTCCCTCCTCCTCCTCCTCCACCTCGTTCTCCTCCTTCTTCTCCACCTCCTCGCTATCATTTCTTTCTCCTCGGGCTTCGAAGGACTCCCCTTCTCGGACGTTCTTGCTCAATTTTTTGTCTTTTTTTTCATTTCAGACGACTTCCTGTCCAAGATAGTCCGCAGTGTAATTGAAGGAAAATTGGATTTTTACCGAATTTGGAAAAAGCCTTTCGTCAATTTCTCCGGAATGTACTCGTTTCGTATTCTCTTTTATTCCCTCAATTTTTTCACGGTGCTCACTCGCATTGAATTATATATTTCGTTCGTGAAAAGATTATCGACGGAATAAAAACGTTGGGAGGGATGTGAATACGTTTCGGAATGATAATGGGGAGGAAAAAAACGTTTGAACGTGAGGTGCAACTTGTTGCATTCAGGTGCAAGCGCACCTGAGCCGAGAGCTTGCACTTGTTGCACGAGAACAATTTTCCCCCAATAAAATGCGTTTATACACGGAAACGCGTCCAACTCCCTGCTCGTTCCTTTCGCATAGGTATAAAGTGTCATGACACCCCGAGTCAAGTTACGGTACAGACACGACTCGTTTTTTTTTCTCTCCTTTGAAAAAAAAATGTATGTATGTAGAGGCGAGAGCGAGAGAGCGAGGGAAAGGAATAAATGAGAGCTGTACACACCTGTTTGAGAGAACGAAAAGGGTTGAATAGTCTATTAAATGCGGAAAATGAATGAGGGAACGAACGGAAGAAGGGAATGAGGGTGGAACACTTGACACTTCCGGAATCGAGGAATTAGAAAACGTTTCTATAATAAGTGAGAAAAAAAGTCATTATTTATCCTTTTTGTACGTCGAAACGTAAACGTCGGCTCCCGCATTTTTTTCTAATAGGAGGTAGATAAAAATTCCATTTTTTAAACCCATGTGGGAAATCAGTTCTCACTCACGGTGAAAGAAATTCTATTATTTCAGCTCTACATTGACCGGAAATAAAAATAAATCTTTAAAATTCGAGTTACGTTTCCTTCATTATGATATTTTTTAGTAATTTTTATTCTTAATTGCAATTATTTTAAAGGATAAATAATTTTATACTGTAACGCGATACATATTCCAAATAAATATTCTCAACGTCGATTCAATGGAGAAATACAGCGAAGATAGAAAGAGAGAGGAATATAAATATAAATATAGTTATAAAGAGTAAGAATGAAGATTTTTTGATCGCTTTTAGCTGAGATTGTTCGATTTTGTAGGTGCAGCGAGTTAGGTCCTTCTCGTTGGAAGTCACGAAGGTGTGCGCGCGGATGCAGAATAGAACAGAACTGGCTGTATTGCTAAGTGCTGGATTGTGTACTTACTAATATACGCAAGGTTTTCTCTCGCACACTCATTCACAACGGTCTCCCCCTTTCCACTTTATTTATACATGCATCTCTATATTTGTTTCAAATGCTCTACCTGCTATGCGAATATTTAACTTTCATTGGAAATTCAATTTCCTTCCATATAAATGGAAAAAAAATCGCCATAAAACTCTTATACGATCGACATTTCTGCTTGAAAATTACATTTAAAATAATATATTTCAATTAATTTTTTTCTCAGCGCTTAAACGAGTGTACGATTCATCCTTTAATTTCATGTTATAATTCTCTAATTGAAAAAGTTGCATTTTCATTATAAAAAGTATTAAGATGTACACGATTAAGATTCTCATTGATATTTGAGATTTGAAAATATTCTTAACACTAAAATGTTTCGTACTTCAAACTGAAAATAAATAATTATAAAAACTATTCAGAATTGCACGCTGGAGATTTTACTTCGCATTTAAGATCTCGATTAAAAAAGATCTCACTAAAATGTTTCGTACTTCAAACTGTAAATAAGAGTAATTTACTAATTGAAAAAGTTACATTCTCAGTGTAGGAACTATTTAGGAATATTTGCTGAAGATTTTCACATCGATATTCGAGATCTTGGACGAAAGAATTTCTCTCTCTAAAATGTTTCGTACTTCGAGCTGAGAAGAAAAATAAGAGGAGAGGATCAGAGTGAGGAGCGAGTCGAGTGTATATTTTCATTGATATCGGAGAATCGATGCTCGTAACAGGTGCAAAAGATCGATACGCATCGCGTGTTCTCTCTCGTGCCACTGAGATAATCAAAGTTTGTCGCGCGTAACACGAACCGGCACGCGTGTGCGTGCCGGTCCGCGCTTTCTTATTTGTATTTGTATGCGCGTGATATGTAATCCGGTTCGCCGGAGAGTCCGCGGGAGAGGAAAAAAAAATTGATCTCTGCATAACAGCATCGACGGGATAAAGATTTTCTCATTCGCTCGCGTTTTTTTTCGCGCTCTTGTTCCATCCGCTGCATCATCCGCTCCGGGATTCCTTTTCCTCGCAAACCTTGTCCTAATGACTTTCTACTCAATCTCTCATAATTCTCGATCTCTATTTTCTCAACAAAATTAGATAAAAATAAAGTGTTAAAACAACAGTTTTAAATAAATTACTAAAATCATGACCAGCCTCAAAACTATCGACTTCAAATAGCAATTTAATTTTTTTACATAATTTTCTCGCTAAAGGAAAAACGATAGAAATTCTTTCGAGAGAGAAAAGTTCGAGGGTAATAAAATTACAACGATGAGGCGAATGAATTTAGCGCCAAAAAGAGATCAAATGGAGAGAAAAATAAATAAACACGTATATGTATAAATATGATGGTAAAAGCAGTTAAATCGGGGCCAGGTGTGGCACGAGGAAGAAACTTGAACTCGCCGTTCCTTCGCTTCGTATCCGAGTAGTGTTGGAAAGCGACACGAAGCGGTCTTAGCTCGATGATACGAGAATACATTTTCGCTATCTATTGCATTTCGAAAAAAAATAAAATTCAAAAAAATAAGCAGAAGCACCTTCAGAAAAAAAAACATCAAAACTTGTCAGTCAAAACCGATAAAAAAATATTCTTATCTCAAAGACATTTTTCAAATGCATTCGTCGATTACAATCGCGCGTGAATTCTTGCCCCTCTGATCATTGTCTTTTAAAAAAAATGTTTATCTTTGAAAATCTCCCGATACGTAAAATATAGTTTTGGCAAGTTTGTTTATACTCGATCGGAGCACTGGTAAGCATTCGCGTGTAAATGTACTTTTGAATAGTTGTAAATTATATAGGCTGAGTTGCTATAAATAGAAAAGGAGCTACTTGGTACGCGAGTATAGGAGAGAAGCAGCGTGTACGTGAAAAAGGAACGAACCGTGATCTAACTTGTTAGTTGGCGAGAGTATGCCAGGGCGCGGACTCTGACACGTGTGCTTCTCCCTCTTCCCTTCTTCCACCACCAACTTATTTATTCCTGCATGCACATTCTTCCTTCCACTAGCTCTTATATCTACATAGATATATAGACGCTTTATACACGGACGATCCTAGCAGAATCCTCCGCTGTTCCTATTATCTCCTGAACATCGAGACTCCAATTACCGACCGAAGAATGCTCCAAACTTTTGACACTCTCCTTTTTTCTACTTTCATTAAACTTACATGGGGACACTTCCTACCATTATTGAATTTTCATTTTTCAAATGTGTATCAATTGCTGAAGCTCCTCGGCAAAAGTTGAATTGTATGTTACAAATTTTTTTAGAGTATTGAACATTCGCTTTGATTGCGTTTCATTGATCAAACGAGGAACCGATGGCGTATTTTTAGTTTATATTTATGTCTACAATAGAGTATGTCTACAATAAATGAATTAAATTTTTCAATTCTCTTTTTTCTATTTTAATTAAATTTGCATTCGATATTTCGAATTAGCATTGAAATTTTATTTTCTAATTATTTGTTAATGTTTCGATATTTTATTTTTCAAATGTGTATCAATTTTCATAAAAGTTTCTATGTGAAAGGTGAATAGTATGTTACCGATTTTTTAAGCTCTTGAAACATCCTTTGATTGCATTTCATTGATCAAACGAGGAACCGATGGTGTCTATTTTTTTGGTGGTAAAGCATGTGTGTGCATTTTTGATTATATTAACATTTATAGCAGAGGAAGGGCTTACTCGACTGTGCAGGGAACACGAAGCCTGACTCGGAGATGCGATACCATTCCAGCAATTAACCAACAGCCGGGTTGTTCGTTAGAATAAGCATAACAAGAAGATGACCGGAGTCTACGAACGTCTTATCTCGCAGGCTTATATAAATTTTGTACACTACTCAGGAGAGAAAAAAAAATTGAATACGAAAAAAAAATCGCAAAAAATAATATGCAATTTGATGCTTTCGAAATCGAATAAGCTCTTAAACCTGTCACCTCAAAATTACATTAATTTAAATTGCATGAAAAATTCATAATACGTTAGACGTCGATCGTTTTTATAATTATATTAATATCGCTAGTGGCTCATTTGTATTTTAATTATATTATATGAATATTTAATAATAAAAATGTGAAAACTAATTTTGCATATCGCAGAAAAAAGACGACGGAACTAGCGAAAATTTGATGCTAGAAATTGGATCACGAGAGGATATGTCAAAGTTCGAAAAAATGTTTGAGAGACTTCGGGGGGAAAAAGGAGAAGAGAGCGAGAGCAAGACTTATGGCATTGCGGCCACGAGCCGTCGACAGAGATTATTTATTAGCAATTTCGAATATTCATAACCCGAAGAGAATGCACAGGATAAACAAGAAGAACTTTGAGAATCAATAAAAAATACATACACATGGGAGCATGTATTTATTACGAGTTTGTATTTACATGTACGGATAGGTGCACTTACACCGATTGAAAATAAACGTCCCGAAGGCCGAGTCGTGACCGATCGATCTCTCCCCCGCGATTTACAATAATCGTCCATACTATGGACCACTTGCTTAATAATAATCAAGCCAAACAACTTTCACGAGATTAACCGCGTCTACACACAGCTACATTGTATATACGCATTTATTATGCGTCATTATTTTCTACGTAATTGAAAAGCAATGAGACCTGAATTTTTGAAAAATCCTGATCAATGTATCCTTTATTCGCAGCATTAAAAAAGACTCAATTCGAAAAGAAATGATTAAACACCCAGAACGTATCGTTATTCAATGCGAAAAAAATTACCTTGAAGAGAAATTATATTTTTGATGCTAATCAATCGTTTTATTCGCAGATATTAAAATGGCTTAAATTTCATGATAAATTATTAAATGCTCAATTCGAATGATTAGAGTGTAACGGCGTTTCTTGAATGCGAAAAAAATAGTCTTGGAGGGAAATTGTTGGAGGGAAGTAAGCGAGGGTGCGAGAAAAGAGCGATGACCACCTGACTCAAGAATGCCAACTGTCTTGAGGAGGGAATACACGACCGAACGAGAATGCGTTTGTCCCGAGGGTGAATTTACGTACCCCTAAAAAAATATATCGAAAAAGTGAAGGAAGAAATTAGTACTGGAATGTACGTAAATAGACACGAAAGCAAGGGGAGATATCCAGACGAACTTCCTTCCACATTTCTTTTTCTTTTTTTTTTGCGATCGCGAGGAAAGTTGCCAGGGTAGAATATGTTTTCCCCTTGAGAGTCAAGGAAAGGGTGGCGCGCGCCCTTAAATGGGCAGATGTTTCCAAACGTCTGGACGACCATTACCAAACTTTCTGTTTTTTGATGGGCGTCTTCGGAAACTATAAAATGACCTGGGACGTCTTCGAGAAAGCGAGGAAAACGGGGAACATCGAGGGACATATGTCACGGAATGAAAATATCGTACAGGTGTTTTTTTTTCTTCATCTTGATTTCTTCGCCCCGGATTCTCATTTGACCCTACTTCATCAATTGTTAAACTTGTACAGATGTAGACATTTATACTACATTGTGTATTATTTTATGACCGGAAGATTCCGACGGTAAAGAGCGCCGACGATTCTCGTTGACAAAATACACGGATAATACGCGGGGATTAGAAATTATCTTTTTTCCCGAGGAAAAGAGAATTAGTTATTATAACTGTGAGACTTTTATCTAAAAGATTTTTTTTAAATATTCAAGATTCTTAAAATATTAATGTTCTCGATTTTTATTCTCGTCCGAATCACGTAAATTATTTTTGCTTGCTCATTTTTCGATTTTTTTTATTCAATCAGTCGCTTGTCCATCAACTGTGAATTTTTTTAGAAATTAATTAGGTGTTCTCCGTGATAATTTGCAGTGGCGACATTTTACAAAGCGTTTTTTTCGCAGCTCAACGACGATGAAATAGAAATATAAAACTGACTCACCTAATAACGAATGGTAACGATTGTAGTTTATTTTCTGGGATCTCGCTTGGTCGCGCGTCGAAGTCTCTCACGAACAGGAGTCACCGTACGACACAATTCGTCACTGTTATATTTTTTATCTCCTTGACATAGAATCGTTGGATTTTTTTGTCGTTTTTCTCGTTCTCACTCGAATCAGCACGTACTTAAAACTTATAAAAACACGAAATCCACACTCTTGGATATTCCAATGTTCCGATGGATAAACAGAAAAAACTCCATAGACGAGTAGACAATATTCGCGAATCGTGCGAGTCCTCGAATCCTCGAATTGTAGGAACACTTTTATTGTTTCTCGTTTAAAAAAAATCGATTAATCAAACGATACGACGTGAGCACAGAATCATCAAGTTCACCATAACGACGAGCACTGAACTATCGAAGAATTGATTTATTGATCATCGATTTATTATCGAACCCCCGAAAGTGATGAAAATTAAATTTATAATGAAGAAAAATGGAGGATGTCCGAGGATGAATCGTGAACTTTCGATCGACGAAGCTCGCATTGAAATTTTGAAAATCGTAAGAAAAATCACTCGCGTTTTGTCACACTCTTCGTGCAAAATATTTTGCTCGCTGATTATCGATGCATAATCGCGTGTACGCGTGCGTGCGCGCGCGCGCTCCCGCAATTTTTCGTCGTACGTTTTGCGCGGCGCGTGCGATTTCGCTCGATCGATCTCGCTCGTAACTCTCGCGCGTAGCGGCGGTCACAGTTCGCGAAGCGTATTGTTCGAAATCCGAGGAGAAGACGAGTGGTGGCTCGGACGATGATAAGAGAGGTGGCAAAAGAGCGAGACGATTTTCTTGGAGAGAGGGAGAGAGAGAGAGAGAGAGAGAGAAGCAAAAGGTAGTGACTACGAAATCGTAATGGTGGAAGTGGTGAGTGGGTGGGCACGGATGATAGAAAAATCCTCGGTACTTTGGGAGTCCAGAAACAATCGACGATTCGCCCGAATAATATAAGTTGGTCGATCGATGTCCCAGATCAAAAAATCGGCAACCAATCTTACAAATTGTCTATCATCAAATTTTTCAAAAATTTTTTCAAACGTCACTCTGATTTTTGACGAACGTAACACGGCAATAAAAAGTTCCCTGTCGCGAATATTGAGGTAAACAAAAATCACGTATCGATCGGACCGCACTATCGATTTTCAAAATGATCGGATCATGACGATTCGACGGACAAGATTTATCATCGCGCACTGTTTGTGTATTATAAATGAAGTAAAAGTGACTAAGAGTACGTTGAAGACAGTGCACTCCTCGAAATATAGTTCGATCTCGGAATTTCGATCGATCGGTAAGGAAAAAAATAAGAAATAAAATATAGAAGATCGAAGAGGTAAAAAGGGGAAAAGTACGAGATCGAGAGACACACGAGATGTTAGCCGTATCTAGGCGTTCGTACCTCGTGGAGCGTGCAGCAGGAGGCGTGCTGTCCCGTACTGGACTAGCCACGGGCCCCCTCGAGCAGAGAGGGCCGGTCGCGCTTCACCTCCGTTCTCGCTTTACCTAACCCTCCTCCTTCTCCTCGAACACACATTTTCTATCTCTTTCTCTCTCCATTCGCCACTCCACCTCCACCTCCTTCTCTTAACTCGAGTCGTGTCTGACGGGGCATCAGGCCTCGAGAGCTCTCCCGCTCTCCTGTGCAATGCCCATTTTCCCCCTCTCGATATCACACTAAGCGCGACACAGAAGCTTTTCTTCTCTCTTTCTTTCCCTCTGTCTCTTTTTTTTCTCACTCTCTCTGTCTCTTTTTGTTGAAACTCAACAAATTTGTATATTGTCTTTGGATTTTTGTCTTTCTTGCAAAACCGAATTTGTTCTTACGATTCGTTGTTTTGATTTTTGAATTTAATGTTTTTTTTTTCAAATTTACACTTTTTCCCGCCAATATTTTTTGATCTTTAAACTCTTCCGTGCAATGCCCTTTTCGGTCCTGTGGACATCACACCAAGCGTGATGAAGAAATTTCTTTTTTTTTTCATTCTGTTGTCCTGAAGTGCCAAAAAATTAGTGTGTCGACCTCTTCACTTTTTTCCGGTATTCTCAGCTGATTTTTTTACTGATTGATTGTGAAGGCTTTGATTATTATTCAGTTTTTTATTTTTTTAACAGAGATTTTTTTCTCGCTACTTTACCTCGTTTTTGTTTGTTTAATTTTTTTTCAATATGCCAATTTCCTCATAGATTCTTCAAAAAAATAATTAATTAGTCTAATTACTTTCATTTCAATAATATTTTTGTAAACACATTTTTGATAGCTTTAATTTTTTCTAAATTTTGATCCACTTTTCAGATGAATTTCAAAAATAAAAAGTATCAGTGAAACCAATAAATTTTTTCTCCGAAAACTCTTTTGAGGGATATGTTTTGTCTTTTTGTTTTCGTGTTTCCTGCGAAAAGTTATATCGTCGTTGATTCCACATGTTTCGATAAGGCTCTCTTTGATCAATTTTATTCGCTTTGCTCACACACTTTTATTTTTTCAATTATTTTCTCGGCAGATTCAACTTAACACCTTACGCTGCTTTTCCTTTCATCTAATTTCGCTCCACCGAATCGTTGCGGTCTTGAAATTTGCCCCTCTACCGCCAATAATCGCGGTAACGGGCAATAAGGACAGGTGGTCCTTTTTTAACCTTACGTTGTAGACCGCGATTATTATTCTCCTACGCTGCTCCCGTTTACGGTAGACAACGAAGCAATTCGAGCGAAAAAAGTTTCGATTAGTTTTGCCAATCGAAAACCTGGGATAAACTGTACAGAAAAATAAACAACGTCAAATATAAACCGAAATAACACGAAACCTTCAATTTCATGTAAGACTTAAAAAAATGTCAAAATTAAACAATTTTAAACTTGAGGTTGATCAATTGTTTTTTTTCTAATTTTACAGCTTGTTTAAAGATGAAGAATTTTTTATATTTTGTATTTTAATAAAAGATAAATATTTTATACTAAAAATTATAGCAAGCATACACGCAATAATTCCTAATTACGATTCAGTATCGAAAAAAAATAGATAATGTCAATTATGCTAATTAATTCAGCAAAATATTCCCAGTCCTTCCCCCGTTGCGTTATAATTTTCCTTTTATATCATTTCGTGTGTAACAGGGATAAAATGTGGCATAAATTATTTCGAGTCTTTGGCGGACATTCCCTAGGTAGAAGCAACGGTTGCTGGACGGTTCAACGGTCGTGCAAGTCGGAAACTCAGACAGAAAGAGAAGGAGTGAAAAAACAGCGCGTTACGCCCTGTTTTACTCAAATAGTTATGCACCCTCTGCTTTTCTCCTCTTCGCGTACTTCCCCTACACCTCGTTCTCTCTTACTCCACGTCTCATCGACTTCTGTCCCTTACCGAAATTAATCTTGCTCTTCGAAAGAGTGAACAGAAGGCTCGAAATTTCTATTGCACTTCGTGTCTGCGCTACGATAAAACTCGAGCTAAGCATTTGAGACTAATTTGAAAAGACAGCAATAAAATTCTTGACATTTGAAGTAAAATTTACAGTAAAATTATCATTTGTCAGAAAATATTTAAAAAATAGGTGAAAAACGTGAGATAAGAGTGTATGAGCAATATTATCCTCGTTCGTTTTTGCTGCACTCATAATCAACTTTTGATTCTTTTCCAAATTAATTTTTCTCCCAGATTTAGTTAAAAAAAGAGGCTCGCAATTTCCAGTGCAACTCATTTCTGCGTTACAATAAAAAATTCATCAAAAATCTGAGAAAAATGATACAAGAAGCAGGAGAGCATAAAAACATGTAATAAAATATATTCCAAAGTAGAAAATAGGGGTGAGGTAAGAACGTATGTCCAAGAGGTTCGTTAACACCTCGTTCACTTTCCCTTCACGTCTCATCGACTTCTGACCCTTTCTGAAATTAATCTTGCTCTTGAAAATGATGAACAGAAGGCATGTCTACGTTACGATAAAAAATGAATTAAAATTTAAAAGATATATTTTAGAAAACAGGAGTTAAAAACAGTTTTTTGGAAAAAATTGTAAAAAAGCTTGAAAAGGGGGATGAGATAAGAGCGTATGTTCGTATAGATTGTACTCGTTGCCAATGATGCGCATTGAAAGCAGCTGGAGCACCTGTTACTGCGCTTGGATATAACTCTACGTATGAGGGGAACATGTACGATTGTAAATGTATGTAATTCTTAAGATAGAAACTTTAAGAGGGAAGATTGTCTATCGAATTGGCAATCTGAAATTTTATCTCTATGAGTTTTAAGTTATTTATTGATTCAGGTTTTTTTCAATATTGTTCATTCGCTGATAAAAAATTAATCTTCAGAAACGAATTGTAAAAGAATTTGAAATTAAAATAAATTTTTCTTTGTCTTTGAGATTACTTTCTTCAAATTTTAACACTCTTAATCCAATATCATCGCGAATGAGAGAAAGAAAAAATTTAGTTCATCGTTCTGCATGCGTTCAAAATCGCTCAATCGCTTCCTCGCGATATCCCGGTCGAGGGTGCATAAAATAAAATGTCTTCGTTCCAGTTTTTATAATTAGCCGACCGGTCAATTTTCTTATCAGCTCACTCAAAAATTTTCGAGAACTTCCTCCCTGTAATTGCTCGTTTCATTTTAATTATGAATAATAATTTCGGATCTTCTTCACTGTTGATTCGTTTCGTTAAATGAAATATTATAAAAGGACACTCGATCTGGAGTATCAATAACCGATGGTAAAGAAAATTTTGTCGAAAGGTTTAAAAGAAAAAATACGTCATAGTCATAGGAGTGCTGTATAGATAAAAAGAATAAGAAACGAAAAAATGTTCTCCAAGGGTGGGAAACACATGTTCGAATCAGCTGGTATTCGCTGACGCTGCTCCACTACGAGCTACCGTCAATTGTGGCGCCGAAAACGTTGCACTCGACCGTTAAATGGACGCGCGTGCATAAGATGCGCCTCTGCAGGAAAAAAAAACGAGAATAAGGGCACATGGCCCTTCGAATACGATAAGATAGAATGAGATAGCGAGAGGTTGTTGTGTCTCGAAGAAAGAGGTCAAAAAGAAGAAGAATGAGAAGAAGAGCGTGCACGCGAGCGCGGTGGCAACTTTCGCATTCTTATTAATGGCATACATTATTACTGCCAATGTTGTCAGAAGGGATCTCGCGTGTGCTACTTATTTTCCTACGACCTAACATAACCGTCACAGCTACAATACATTCGATTTAATTGTTTGTTTCATTTATGGGATTTTCATTGAGAAAAATTTATAAAAAATGAAGAAATGTTATTTTTAATTAAAAAAATTACATTAAATATATTTTAGTACTGCTCGTAATTGAAAATTTCATTGAGATGATATTTTTAAGTTATTTTATTTATTCTTTTTTGATATTTTTTCTCTAATAGTAATCCTGTTATTTTGTTAAATATTACTATGTGAAGAGATGAACAAAAAGGTTGTTTGCTCCGGTGTCGTTTAACCCCGTGCTAAGGTTAAATTTCTTAGCGTCCCGCGCTTCTCAGCGCGAGCCAACCTGCCGGCAACGGCCGTCAACGGTTGCCGGCACCTGACGCTTTAACGAGGATAAAAAGGAGCGAAGAAGCGAAGTCGCAGGCTAGACTTTCCGACCACCCTTTACTCTCATTTTCCCAGTCGCTTGGCGATCCTCGACGGGTTTCCTTCTATTCGACATCCGTTTAATGAATATCCCACGTGTGATTATTTGATTTTATTTATTTACTTTTTTGATATTTTTAATTTTTAGTTTTCAAAACTTGTAACTACAAAAATAAAGTGAAATTACAATCTGGAACTAGTGTACTCAATGACATGAATATTTTTGTTTTTTTGTCCATTTGATAAAACGAACTTCGATTGTCTTGATGGATTATTGGAGAAAAATCCTTCGTAATGGTCCTCGAACGATCAAATAACGATTGGAATTAATTTGAGGAGCAGGTGGTTCTGTTTTTCCCGGGCTTCCGCTCTCTTGGAAAAGTCATCATGGATAGATCATCTCAGGGAATTTGACCGAGTTGAAAAACGTTTTTTCTTCTTTTCGTGCCAGTGCTCTCTCATCTCTTTGTAATACACCTGTCACGTCAATCCTCTGGAAGAGATAGCCCACCTGTCCTAGATCAATCAAGAAAGTTCAATACTTCAAGAAAACATCTTTTGAAATTGATCGAATTGTCTTCTCTGTTCCTTTTATACAAAAGCTGTAAATGTAAATAAATACATTTCAAGATTTTAAGTGAAAACTAATTGAAATTAACGGCTAATACTTCTACATGGATTTGAAGACACGAAAATTCCACAAATTGTGAATTTTATTCAAGATTTCAGATAATCTAAGAACAAATTTATGTTTTCGCAACAACCTACAAGTTAGTTTTTTATCGAAAAATGTCATTCTTTAATTACTTATTTGCATTTATAGACAAAAGTGTTGAAGATACAAAAAGCCAGGATAACATTAATTTAGATTGGGAACCTGGTGAAGAGTAAAAAGAAAAATCAATCTGTCCTAGATCACGTAAAAAATGCAATTCCTCAAGAAAATGTCTAGATTGAGTATATCGATGGCACAGACTTTTTTCACAAAAATATAAACGTACATATGAAGTATTAGAGAAGAAGAGAATTAAAATTAAAACTAACAAAAATTGTACACAAACAATCTGGAGTACACTGAAAAAAATGTGGCGATTTCCAATGAAATATTAGTTGGTTCAATTCAATATTTCGTTGGATCTATTAAATATGGATGAATCAATTAAATATTTCATTGGAAATGGCCATCTTTTTTTTCAGTGTACCAAAAATTTCATCCACGTCCTCGGATGATCAGAGATCAAAATTAGTTCCTTAGAATCTCCAAAACGATTCTCTACATAAAAATACCATTATTTAACAACACGAAGACTTCATATAGAGGGAAGACTATGGAATCGATAATCCCAAATTCGGATATTTATTTAGATGTGAATACTGGTAAAGATAAAAGTTAAATGAAGTACACTCGCATCGCTTGGATAAAAAAATCCCCGACGGCAGCCAATGCGATAAGTGTGATGGCCTGAGGCGAAAATCGGCAGATCGGCGGAGAAGGGCGCGGTTGGACGAAGAATCCACGAGAAGTGAATGAAGCAAGAGAGTGAATGTCAAACGGGGATAAAATGTCGGCGAAGACGATTCTTTAGCGCGCCTGTACGTATGTCTGGATAAATACGCGAGTGTGTATAAGGAAAAAGAGTGGCCGCGGGTGATTACGTCGCCTGTCGGCGCGGAACTGTCTCCTCCTACCCGCGGCGCCCACTTGCTTCCCATTGGCTGACTCCCTCTAAGGAAACATCGTGTGCTTATAACAGCTCTCTCTCTTTCTCTCTCTCTTTGTCTTCCTCTTTCGGTTTTTGTGAGTGTTCGTTCACAGAATCTTTCAACTTTCAGCTCTTCGATTGTGTGGGTGGCTTTTCAGAATACACGCATGTACTTCGTTGCCATCGAAATTTATCTCGGATCTTATTTGAGACTTTCTTCGTACATTTTCATGATTTTCCTCTTTTTATTTAAACCATAGCAGACTTTTTCATTCCAAAAACCATTCTCAAAACTATTTGTCAACATCAGATTAAATTCAAGATTGTCTCAATCAACAAGGTGATTTTGTATTGAGGCTTGTATAATAAGATTTTCATCATTGATTTAATAATAAGATAATAAGATTTTCAGATTTTGATACAGAAAACTGTATCAAATCTTGTATCATTGAGATAACATTTAGTTACAAAGAGTTACAAAATTGCGGCACTGGGAGGTAAAAAACGGTTGTTCGTAATTGGAAATCTTGAAAGACGTCATGAAGAGATTGGCACAACTCTCCCACGATGGTGGTCGAAATAAAGAAGACGAGTAATACACTTTGTCTTTGAAAAAAAAGCAAGGTACCAATTTTTTCCGAGATTTACGCGTTAGGCGGAGCTGATGATGAAGTGAAAAGTAGATGAAGAAAATTATGTTATTCGGGAGAAAGAGGGACAAGGAACGACGATGGAATGAAGACGTTGGTAATTGTAAAAAAAAAAGATAAATAAATCGTCGCGGCTCATTGGCTGGTCGCGGGGCGTAAGATAAACCGATAAACTGCAGAGTAGAAATAGACAATCAAATTGTAAATATAGGAAGGAGAAGAAAAGGAAACGGATTATTTTGTTCCCGCGGTTTCGATAATTTGATATTCGTTTCGTCTCGCTATTGTGTCTCTAATGTTCTATGAAAAACTTGTCGACATCTTCGTCTCGTTTCGGACGATTATTCTTCTCTGTCCTTTATTATATTTCGTTATTACCTTCTGTCACTTATTACATTAAAAAAGACACCAATATTTATAAATATATTAACATCGCCATGAGAAACTTTCTACATCTGAATTCTTTAAAATCTTGAGGTTGGAGTGATGTAAAGTTTCCATACTTATAAATTTTTACAATTAGATCATAAAATGTAATCGGAATTTCAATATGATGCATCATGAATACAGAATATATTCAATATCGTTCCACACATTAGGTCTAATATTGGTACGGGTTGTAAAAATAATTAAAATGAACGTAAAAATGGCGTTTAGTGTACTAGACCTATCAACGCGCTTCACTAAATGAGATAATATACAAATATACAGATGTATATAGTGCGAAGCAAAATATTGCGACTCACTCCCAAGCTGTGCCGCTGAAAAGTGTGAAACGTGTTAACCCTCAGGTATAAGAGGCGCCGAGATCACTGGGCCGTGACACACACTATCCTTGTCTCTTTTTTTGCTCACTGTCCTCCTGATTTAGCGTTTTCTAGGTAAACCCCGGAGGAATTTTGTCGATCGTTCATTCGTGGGTGGCCAGAAATTGCAACCTGCAATCGGTTTGATACTTAATTGTCCTGAACTTACCTCGATCCAAACAAAAGTAGAACATCAATTTTTCAATTCAATTATTTTTTCATAAATAAATGTTGTAATATGTAGTTTGTTCAGAATCTGTTATGTTCGTAATCCGTTTTTCATTGAATGCGTGGGAATAATATATTTTCTTTTGAAATCTGGTGTCTTTTTATATAATTTTTAACTATCATACCTGTCATCAGGAAAAAATAATTCGTGAGGCATATTCCATGCCAAATTGATCATCATTTAAATTTATCGCAGATGTGCATGGGTTTTTTTCTGAAGGAAGAAAAAAACGTTCACGCACCATAGAATATTTTACTACGGCCCTTCATTTCTCGAACTCTTATATCTCGAGTCTAAGGACTAAACCCTTTTCGAAGCAATCAAACCCATCTATACACAATTGAAAAACCCACGAGCCATGTTTACTGCAGCAATTGATCACGCATACTTCATCATAACGTTATTATTAATGAGAAATTAACACTGACTCTGAGGTCACTTCTTTCCAACACGAAAATCATCTGCAAAAATTTTAACAAAACTGTTATGATATTTAAATTAATTCACTTATTAATCACTCGATTTGATTTTTCAAAAAATCTAGATTTTTCACTTCAATTTTTATAATTTCACTAAATTTTACTAAAACTTCTCCAAAATTTCACTAAAAATTCATCACTATATAATTCACGAGCAGACACATTTCCCGAAAATTATTTTGCAGATATCGAACCGTTTACCATGAGGTCACAACCTCGACTGTCTTTTAGATGTAATGATCAAAAAATTTGGAAAATTAAAAAAAAAGTAAAATTAATAAAAATTGACAGTAAAGAAGATTTTTAAGAATTCTTTCCCATCTTTTATGACACTTCAATAAACACATATGCTATCCCTTCCATGTCGATTTGAATTTTCATAACTCAATACATCCTTTGCATTTTTAAAACGCAACACATGTAGTTTATGACTCTACAATTGTACGAGATCGAAATAAACGTAAATCAGTACAAGTTATCTCTACTTCGCCAATACAATAAGTTATTTTACGAGAGATAATACTTTGTTCCTTGGCGCAAAGAAGAAATCTACAATCATATTTTTGCACGAGTTATAACTCCTATACCAACATTCGAAAGAAAATACCAATGTTTTTTTTTATACGGTTTTTATACGGTGGCGGTTTTTAGGTAGATAATAAAAGCGTATACAAGTTTATGTATGAGAATTTCTGTCAGGTTATCACGTATTACGACTTTACAAGCTCCCGGATCCTCATTATTTGACCATTATACATAAATATACACATACATTTTGATATTTATATGATTTGCCAAGAGACGAGATCATCTTATTGCCGATTGTGATTCGCCGCTCTTCTTTCGAATTGCACGTGCAAAGTGACGAAAGAAAATAGAAGAGCAAAGAGGGTGATCGAAGATAGAAAAGGAAAGAAAATCTTGCGGTTTTAAATTTTTTCCCTTCCTCTTTCCTTCCTTCGGTCGAGTAATCACGGTCGATCCAACGTCGATACTTACATTTTTTTTCTGTTATCCTTATTTTTATTAGGTTTCTTAATAATTGCGAGGAAAATACAAACGTTAAAATCAAAAAGCCTCGAATTATATTTTTTCGAAGCTCGAGCCACTGAATTTCGTGCCAAAGTCTCTCTTTCTTTGCTGTCACTACGAAAGAACTTCGTCTAACACAATGTGCGATATTCTATCAGATAGTTCAGGTCTGATTCATTTAAATGGCAAAGCTCCGCCTCGTACACATTCAACAAATTTGTATACACTTTATTTTGCATTATTACTATAATCATCATCATCATTATTATCATTTGAGATGCGTGTATACATGTATATTTTCAATTTCACTCGAAGCAATTGCCTACACAAGATTTTAACGTACAGATCGACTTGCGCAATGATGAAAAGTTGATCAGTTTAATACATTTTGCGATTGTTCTCGTATAATTTTCTAAATAATTCGCAAATATGAAGAAAACACGAGATAGTGGCATTTGCATCTCATTGACTCAATAATACATAATTTTCGTGATCATTCCTTCTTCATATAAATAATAACCAACAAAAAATAACATGAAATTTCATTAAGATTTGATGTCAACCGAATAATTGGCGAATTTAAAAATCGAAAAAAATAGATCGAAAAATCGAGATAGTGGCATTGGCATCTTATTGACTCGATAATATGATTTTCACGATGATTCATTCATATAAATAATAACCAACAAAAAATAACATGAAATTTCAGTAAGATTTGATGTCAATCGAATATAATGGCGAATATAAAAATCGAAAAAAATCAATCGACAGTGAAAATTTTCTTTATGAAAAAGCGAAAAGAAAGATTCTGAAGAGACGCAGAATTGCGTTAGAAAAAGAAAAAGAAAATGATTATCGGGAATAGATCGTACGGTCAATGTAATCTTAACGAGAGAAAATAAATCCATAGTGTACCAGAAGCAGAGTGAGCGTAAATTTCATTATCTCGATACGTAAGAACGTTATACAGACTGAGAGGACGGTTGCTGTGTTGTCGATTTATCTCGTTTTGATCTTCGTACAGATCGGGTAGCCAGGGCGTGCGGGGTCGTTTGCCTTTCCGTATGCGCGCCGTATAAAACGAAATCCGGTTTAACGATAGTGCTGAGCAATAATAACGCGACTTCTGGTGGCGTTTGTGGCTTGACTCTTGTATTTGTGCGAAACGCCTCTATAAATTTGGTCCATCTTTTCATGAACGTACTTACATAATAATATATCTTTTTATCTACTTAGATGAACCAGTGCATAAAAATATATGATTGCACGTACTATTGTCTACTCTGTGAACTCCAAACAACTCAACGATATTAATTTCAACAACGTGTTATGGAGCAAAGAACAAATGAACGTAATAACAATTTCAATAAAGATCAAGATTCTTGCTTGTAATTTTTCATTCCTTTATGTCGTTTTTTTATTTAATGTTTAATTAAGTTCTACCGATGTCTCTGAACTTTGAACATTGGTTTAATCTTTTCAAAGTGAAGGCCCAAAGCAAAAAAAATTATTTCAACAGAGATGAATGGCTCGAACATTTGAAATAAAATTTTGCTCTTTATTTTACAATTCAACAACGTGTTATAGAGCAAAGAACAAATCAACGTAATAACAATTTCAATAAAGATCAAGATTCTTGCTTATAATTTTTCATCCCTTTATGTTGTTTTTTTATTTAATGTTTAATTAAATTGTACCGATGTCTCTGAACTTTGAACACTGGTCCAATCTTTTTAAAATGGCCCAGAGCAAAAGAATTTATTTCAACAGAGGTTGCTCGAACGTTTGAAATAAAATTTTGCTCTTTATTTTACGATTCGCCAATTATGTTTTGTTTTTCTCTTTGTTTTATCATCGATGTAAATACGCGAGTTTAATCGGGGGAGTGCACCTGCTGTGTGCACTTTGAGAGAATACAGAAGATGAATATAAAGCGCGAGAAGGAAAGAAGATTATACGAGTATCGTGAGATATCAAAGCTGGCTACCATTTCTTTTCGTTGTGTCAAGAAACGTGCTTTGCGACTCCTATTGTGTCCTCTTTTTCCTTCCTCTTCCTCTCGTACTCGTCGTCGTCGTCGTCGTCCTTCTCGTTCTCTCGTCGTTGTCGCAAAACACTTGCAGTCTCTTCTCTCATGCGCTCACCCATTCTCCGCTCTCAACAATAGAACGTTTCTCGCTTCTACAATTGTCATCCGGTATTCTATACTTTAGAAAAAACATTTATACGCTCTTGAAAAAATAAAAAGTCTTCGGGTTACACACGTTTAACCAGTCTCTTGACTATTTTTCAGGCCTTGCCACTCATTGTCGCTTCGACGGTATTACAAAAAATTAACAATCCATTTTTGAGCTGCATGGATGCATGAGAAATCGCAAGACTATTGGATTTTTCACAGTAAGGAGAAAAAAGTGATTTCGCGATGTCCGAGTGCATGTGTAGAGGCGAAAGAGAGAAAGATAGGTAAAAAAAATACGTACGAGAAAAGCGACAGGATGTCAAAATAATACACATTTGTCCTTACCTGCAATGTGATTACGGCGATATAGCTTCTTCTCCCTCGCTCTTGCTTTCTTTCTCTCTCGACTCTAGCTACGAGTTTTCTCTGCATAATTCAATGTCCGAAGTACACGGGATACTACGAACAGAAAAAAAATAATTTTCGCAAAGTTTTAAAGAAATTAAAAAGTATAGGACACAGAGTGTACTTGTTTATTATATTTTTGTCAAATTCTCAAAAATAGCGATAACAAATAAATACGATCGAAGGGGTTATAGATATTCATTGCTCTGAAGATTCGACAGGAATTGATTTTATCAATTTTATTTTTGTAGTCATGACGATGAACTTTTAACCAATATCTTAAATTTTTCGAATCTAATATTTTTCAGGCTATTTCAGACTAATGACACATTTTCGACGAATCTTCATTGTTTTAATCAATTGTTTGCTTCATTATTTGGTCAATTAAGCAAAAGTATCAACAGCCTGAGATTTCATAATTTACGTAAGATAATTTTGTTTTAATCGAGAATCCTCAAAATTTAAATCTCGTACAAAGAAAAGAGTTCACATGAGGTTGAATTGACAATAAAAAAATAATCTTGTCTCCACTTTTCGCTTTCCCACAATAAAACGTACGTTTTTCTCTTCCTATTTTCTTTAAACGCCCACAGTTGAGAGCCAGTGCTCAACGAGCAACGATTATCATTCATAATAAAATGTATTACAAAAGACGTTACTGTCGCAAGAATTCGTACTTGAGATTCGTTTCCTAAAATTACTTTGAGTTTGTGCAACGAAGGGTAGTCTCCAAGACTTTTTTCGTCGACAACAAAAATTCGTCCCTTTTGATTGACATTTTCGTTATTTTTTTCAATGAAAAATCTTACTGACTAAATTTATTGTATTACAGAACTATAGAAAAATGAATAAATGTTTATAATCGTGTGTACGAAAAAATACAATGAATATATATAAATAAGGTAGACCGAGACAGGAAGGGGGTAAAAATCGGTGAACAGGAACCATGCCTGGATGCTCTCCCTCCCCATTGCGTTTTACTCACGCACTTTTACCTTCCTTTCTCTGGGACGATCCTCTCTCCCTTTTTCTCGCATTGGCCATAATCAAGGCAATCCAAGGCAAACCGACGACCTGTTGCTTTACGAGTTTTAATATAAAAGATTAACTAAAAAAATTCGTAGCCAAAGAAATGAAAAAGCGTTGAAAATATGATTTGTCATACTCTTCAGTTGAAAATGGAATATGTTGAAAGCTTCCGATGCAAATTTTTCTAAAGTTTAGAAATTTATCGTACTCAGATTTTTATTTGGTTCGGAGCAAGCATTTTTGTATGGACGACGAATCAAATCTCAGAATCCGAAAAATTCTTATAAAATTTCGTAGACTTGACTTGGAAAAAGTTAATTTTAATTATAAAAATTGATTTTATTTATAATATTAAATAGAAAAAATAATAATAACGAGGAACTATCTTGATGTAGATATGTAAGTGAAAGGTTCGTCCCACTTTCTTTTATTGTGGCTGCACTAAATGATTACAACTTGAACTGGTAAACGATGGAGTTGTCATCGTCACAAAAGAATTTTTTCTTTCCTCTATATCCTCTTCAACTTTGCACGTCTTTACGTAACGTCGCTAATGTACTCTCGCGAGCAGAAAAAAAATATTTATGAATAAGTATGGAAAGAAATCGATGCGGAAAATTGCGGTGGTATAAAAAGAAAGAATCTCACTCGGAATTTGTCACTCGAACATTGAACTAGTAAACGTCAGGATGTTTCGAAATCTTGTAACGTTCGGGTTTGTGTTCCTTCTCGCAGGAAATAGCGCAACATCCATGATCATCCCAACCAGTAATCCAAGTGCGATTAATACTACGACTGCTCAGAATAATAAAAACAATATTGGTCCAACTGGTAATGATGAAGAAAATTGATTTTTTTATAATATTCGTCGTAATACGAATTTCAATTTAAAGATATCAACTATTAAAATAAATTAAAATTTCAACATGAATTTTTAATTCAATATTGAAATTTTGTTCCCTCTGCATAGCTCTTCACTTTTTTTTGTAATTTTGATAGTCAACTTTTTTCTGTTAATTGATTCAATTAATTTAATTATTTTAATGTACTGGATTTATTTGCGAACGAATTTTTACTGCAGATCTGGCGATATACAATGCCCTAATGGAAATACAAAATCGCATATTCCGACCCGACGATATTCATCTGATGTCCCTGATAAAGAAAGGCATAGTGGAAAGTGCTAAATCGAGTCCAACATCGCCGATCGAAGCAGGTGCGAAAAAAGCTCAGAGATATGTAACCGATGTCACATTCGCTTACACGCAAGCAATATTTCGTGCTAATTCAACAGAGGAAGCTCAAAAACTTTTAAGACGATTTCAGAATACGATACAGCTGATTGTCGACTTTGCCAAAAATGGTGACTACGTTTAAATTTATTGAGCAAGCCTTGAAAATTATTTTACAACAAATACTTCGACAGCTAAATATCTTGATAATTTATCAACGTTATGAAAACACAAAAAATTTAAATAAATAATGTATATAAAAATGCAAGAAAAATATAAAATCTATAAACATAGATCATTCAAATATATACAAAAATATATCAAGAGTTTATAAAATAAATTTGAAGTATTATTAATTATCTTGAATGTTTATTTTTTAATTTTTTCCTAAATATGTTATTACGCTATTTCAAACAAATCCATAATTTGAGGAAAAATATATCGAGAAATTTCGTAAGATTAAATTTGAAGCGATTTTATTTTTGTTGAACTTTCAGTAAAAGTTCACTCTTTTTCCTGGACGTAATATTCTTAAAAACCTAGAATTAGTGTGTTTGAACCGAGAGAGGTCCATTTCACGAGTCTGACATATTTTTAAGATCCATTGTACTTTTCAACGATCCTCGTGAGCCACTTCGTGAATGTATTTTAGTATATTCGTGTATGAGTATTAGACCGGAGTTTGTGTACGAGAGTGGCTCATAATCTGGTGATGTAGGATCTCTGGCAAGTCCGCGGACTGACCGGAACTCCGCCTATGCTCTCGCCGGAAGTGCCGCGCTGGCACATGTAGTAATATAAATTATAATGCCCTTACGGTTTTTCTCTTCTCCGCGTATATATGCTGCTTACTATACTTATACATATCTCTATGTAAATATTCCTATGTAATAGAGAGTGTATATATACGCTCTCGAATTTGCATTTAAACACAGAAGCTACAGTTTTTTTTTACTTTTATGTATGTACCTATATATGTGTATGAGCTATTTCAGTGGAGAAAGATAACACAAATGATCGAGAGAAAGAGTGGAAAAGAGAAACGTACCGGAATGACCATTGTTCATCAAATTGCTAAATTCAATTTTCATGGAAATTAAGAGACCCCGTAGCCATCTGCTATGCGTGCTACAGATTAATTGTATACATTTTGAATATTTTCTTTCATTGAATTTTAAAAAATCACGTACAACGTTGCTTAAAATATTTTTTGTGAACTTTAGCTCTTTAGATATTGATCACACTTTTTTGTATCTTTCACATTACGATTAGATTTATCGTGTATGTTTTGAATTTATTCTTCCAATGATCAATTTAACAAAATTATCTTCAATATTGTTTAAAATAATTTTTAAACAATAATTTGTATGATTTTGATTCCAATTTCTTATTTTTTCTTTCTATAATAAATTTTTAAAAATCATTCTCACCTTTGTTTAAAATATTTTTTGTGAATTTCAACTTTTATGATTTCCATCATTTTCTTTATTTTCTCGATTTATGATATACGCTTTTAATAATTATAAGAAGACGAAATACTAGATTTACCGCGCCCATGCCAAATCTATGTATTTGACTACTGTAAACACGAGGAAAAGAAAAAGGAAGACCGCAACGAAGCTCGCTGGAGAAAAAAAAGGCAAGAAGATTCACGGCGACGTTAGGAAGGACGAAACAATGCTGCATTGTGCTCCGACTTCAAACTGAAATGTCCCCTTATATAATAAATTTATATCTATATATTTATCTATTGCTAGTGAAGAAGCTCACTGTATACACGAAGAATTTGTTTTTTTTATCGTCTCTCGATTCTAATTCCAGTAAACGAGGTTAAATCATCCACATTATACTCGTTTTTTGCCCAGAGTAATCGTGCGTTGCACATTTCCTATCGGGAATGCATCGATGCAGCATCATCATTTTGACAGATTGTTCCTTCCTTTCATTTTTTCAGCAAACTTCTTCGCAGAGCTCTCGAGCTTTCGTCATAAAAATATTTCCAATACTCAATTTCAATGAAAATATATCATTGATTGTATAATTTTTTTATTCAAAATGATGAGAGCTGTCTGCAAAAAATGAAATGCAAGGGAAAGAAAATGTTTGTTCGAGTAAACGTGCACTGTAATAATGTTCACTCTATTCTGATAGCAAGCACGCTCTCGAGAGCTTTATTCAGAGGAAAAAATAAACGGGTCACGACGTAGCCGTGTGTGCAGCCGTGTATCTCCCTCGATATCGAGAAAGAAACAGCCAACCACACCCTGTAGGTATAAAATCATTTTTATTTATTTTTTTTTAACATCATTATTATTATCTTGGGTGTAATAGGTACTTTGGATCCAGCGAGAGATATTTATAGCTATTTCAATGCCAAATAACAATTCAATTTTTGACACTACCTTAAAATGGAGAATTTTAAAAGTACATGTAATGAAATAGAACGTAAATAAAATTATAATAAAAATCAAGCAATTGTAAACACCAAGAAAATTTCTAAACATAAATACGTATGTCATTCGGTGAAATATTTTATTGTGAGAATTCAAAAAAATAATTTTTTGAAATGATAAATTATTGAAATTAATTTATTTTGGAAAAATTACAAATGAATTTGATACGAATTATTTTCGAGTGACAGACTTCGCAAAATAAATCATTTCAATAAATTAAGTTTGCTAGAATGTAGCGAATGTATTTCCGTAGGAGTGAAAATATCAAGATTCATCAGAATTTAAAATACATTTCTTAAAATACTGATTTTTTATTTTGCTTTTATAAACTTTATCGTTCAAGGAATGGTATACTTTTAAGCCTGGAGCGATATTTAAGGAAATCAAATTAATTCCATCAGAAGTTGTTATCTCGGTTTATTATCGAATCCATGAAATACGTAAGAAATAAAATTGCTTGCCACACGCTAACATATATTTCTTTATAAGATGCACGTGTACGCATGCGAATTAAAATCTAAGTATGGACGAGAGAGGTGAATTAAAAAATTACGAAGAAAATCGCGAGGAAATGTAACACCGAGTCGCTGTCCCGGAACCAGCTCATTCTTATACACGAAAGAAGAACAAAAAAGGCATTAAATTATGTGTGCATCCCATCACCAATTGCACTATATCCGAACATCCTATTAAAGAACTTCATCATCTTCATTATGATCATCATATATTTCTATGGTCAATTATAACAGATGAAAGAAAACGGCGAGAAATGACAGTGGTGAATTTACGAAAAAACAGGAAAGAAAAATCACTCTTTTATTTTCCTGCTCTCCGTCTTTTTCTCTTCTCTCTGTCGTTCCAGGTACGAGGCATTAATTTTTCCAACATTTTCTGAATCTTCTTCTTTTCATTAGATGAGATATAATAATGGTTCATACGCGAGAGAATTCTGTTCGTGGCACACGTGTTTAAAATAATAAGAAAAAAAACTGTTAAATTTAATAATCTTTTGAAAGATCGCACGAGCCAAAACTTTCCATCTACCTTCCTCGTATGGGCAAAAGACCCAAGACATTCTCTTTCCTCTCTTCTTCGCTTCGTCTCTGCTTTTTTTTTCGTTCTCGTGTTTTTTCAAATAACTGTAATGAGCACAATTATCGTGTGCGCGAACAAGCAGAGTGTGACGACGGCTAGAATCGTTGTTACATTACGGCATCACCCTTGCTCACATTTTCACATCTTCGATATTCCTTACACATGTGAAAAATATGATTGTTTATAAATAAAGTGGAATTTGGAGCTTTCGGAGTCGCTGATGAAAAAAAAGAAAAAAATTGTCATGACGGTCTGCATTCGAATTTATTCTATTTGGAAATTTTTTTCAAAATCGTGAGATATGCAAAAAATATAATAACAAAATTTTGTAATTTATTAATTCACGACATTTAGAGCTTCGAAATCTTCAAGCAAAAGGAAAAAAATGTGTTTTGGCGATAGCAATTTGAGTTCATTCAAAATGTAATATTTTTTGTCCAAAATCACCAAGTGTATAAAAAATAAGATAAAAATAGTGAAGAATAATTTTTTGATTTATGAAGAACGATATTACAGTACAGCTCAAAAAAAAGAAGAAATAATATCTACATAATGAATAAAAATGTACGAAGAAAAAGAAGCGACGGGATAGGCAGCGCGTGGCAGAGAATTCCCCACCGCTGAGGGATTTCGTATCGAAAGAGGAGGAGGAAGGCAACAATGAGGGAAAAAAAAAGAAAAAGAAGCGAAGAAAAAGTTGCGCTCGGTTCCTATACTTTCTCGCTCGCTCGTATCTTCGTAACTTTGGCTCGTTTTAGGTCTTATTACGTTTGTATGAGTGCGAGAGCGATTCGATTGTGTGGTCTCGTGTTTATTGTATGACCGATGCATAGAATCGTGATAAAAAAATGAGAGGTTCGCGAGTGTAGGTGAGACGCAAGGCTCTCTTTATTTATGCTGGACGCTCCCCCGGAAGACTCCCCCTCTTTCATCGAAAGGAACTGCGGGTCAGAGACTTCGAGCTAACTCTTCTTCTCCTTTTTCCCTCTTCGAGTCCTTTACCTGTGCACACACATTCGTTTCTTCTCCACGTTAACGCTGTATGTATATATGTTTATAATAATCTACTCTGTTACGCTCTTCTTCAAGAGGACTCTCAACACATGCAAGCTCATGTGGCTCGTGCCTAGATCCATTGGCGTCGTTACTCCCATAAAAACAATGACGAGCTTTTCTATCTCATTTTTCTAAGCTAAGGAAAAACGTATATTTTTATGAAAAGATTATTTTGAAAATATTCATTAAAATTGAAATTTTAGAAGACTGATTTGTTAATTTGGTGCGAAAATCGAACGTAAACCTTTTTCGATAAAAAGTAAACTCACTAAAATATAGGGGAGGGGGGGGGGGCAAAATGGGGTACTTAAGAAAAATTTCCGATTCCAAGGGTTTAAATATGCTGAATTTTTTGTTTTTTAATCACAATTG